>JAVYIG010011874.1:0-57455 GCA_035222895.1 Strongylocentrotus droebachiensis | reverse complement strand
AGTACACAAGAAATAAAAGTAAAAAATTGACAGGATGAGGAACTTATTAATTTTTAAGCCGCCCCCCTTATTTTTTCTTTGTTTTTACATTATATTTAAGGGCATTTTCCACTACAGATACGTCACTAGCTGCCCCCCCCCCCAGATCAATATAGAAAAAACAATAGTTTACCATTGAAATCAATACATTCTATGAATTTAAATATAACCCTAGCAGTTGTGATAAAAAAACAACTTTGTGTTGAACTTTTGTCGACACTGAACTGAAACTTTTTTCAATTTTCAATGTTTACTTACTCTACCAAAAGAACTAGAATAAACCAAACTAAACGAAACTAAAAACTAAAACAAACCAATAAACAAAAAATCAAAATAATTCTCGAATTGGGACCTATATTCCTATTCCACGCATAACCAAAAAAGGGGGGAAAGGGAGAAGAAAGAAACCCCCCCAAAATTTTTTTTTTTCGTTTAGTTGTATTTAGAACGCTATCAAAAGTGGTGACATTACCCGCACCCCCCCCCCCCTCTCCCTCCCCACACCGTAACCCCAGTTTTGATTTGATCCAGAATTCGACGACTGTGGTGGAAAGTTCACAAGCAGGGGCGGTATGTCCCCTTTGCTCAGTGGCGGATCCAGGGGGGGGGGAGCCCGGCCCCCCCCCCCTTGAGAAAAAAATCATGCAAAATCACGCGATTTTTACCTTTTTGGGGGGTGCAAATTTTAAAATTTTCGAGGACCAAAAAAATAAAAAAATGTGCTCACTACCCCCCCCCCCCCCCCCCCCCCCCCCCCCCCCCCACTGAGCGACTTTTCGGCCGGCGCGATTTTCAATTTTTCGGGAGCAAAAAACAAAAAAAGTTGGGCCCCCTCCCCTAAGAAATCCTGGATCCGCGCCTGCCTTTGCTTATGCCGTAGAAATTATCATTTGAGGCGTGGTTCAAAATCAATCTCGTTTTGCTGTCAACGCCTTCCTTCCCCATCCATTCTCAAATCTTGCCTACTTACGCCCACTTTCTTTTCAAGGTGAACATGCTTGTCACGTAATTCTGTAGTTGGCTCAGTATTTGTATAGATTCTGCTTGAATGAATTGATTGGATTGAATGTCGACCTCTTTACACGTAGGCTTCCGTTTTTTAATTTTTTTTAGTCAAATTGATCCGATTTTGTCATTGTTGAAAACGTCATTTCTTAAATAGATCAAACGAGTGAGAGCTTACCTTCAGTTTAACTCCCTGGTTTGACCAAGCTATTGTCATTCAATAGCACGTTACAAGGTGATACACAAATATCGCTCTCTCTCTCTCTCTCTCTCTCTGTCTTTCTGCCTGTCTTAATTGTCTCTCTTTCTTCCTTCACCCTGTATTGCATCCATTAGTAACAATGCTGTACAACCAGCTACCCCAGCTACCTTTGACCTTCAATTCATGCAAATGAAATAATATGTGAATTTATAACGCGCACATAATATACGAAACTTTTGGTCGAGACACGCCAACAAATAATAATAATATGCAAGTTATTTTTGTTTTAAATCGTTCCTAGGAAATCTACACTACGGGTGATATTTAAATTTTTACAGAAACAGGTACATCCACCATTGCGTTTTAAACTGTTTTGTTGAATCTAAGCTTTCTAAATGCTCATGTGATTCTGTTTTCCCTTTTCATTCTTTCTTTCTTTCCATCTCTCTCTCTCTCTCTCTCCCTTCCAAACATCATCATCCATAATGTCCACAACTCTTCTCTATTGTCTGCCATCCATGGCATAAAAAGACACACAGAGAGGAAGCAACCCCACGCCCCCCCCCCCCCCCCCCCCCCACCTACCCCCTTTTCTCCTCTCACAAGTTTTACGACCAATCCCACTTGTTTTCAAGTCTTTAAAGTATTTTCTTATCAATAAGGTAAAAATCTGAAATAGCAATGAAATGGTCTCTTTTTTTCTTTTCATTAAACTATTTTGGCGTGGCTTTCCCCCTTCATCAACATATCGAATGACGTCATCTTTTGCTAATGCCCCCATCTTTTGCTAATGCCCCAATACACATGTTGTCAAAATTCATGGTCATCATGTGATCACTCTTTTCCCCTTTTTTCTCTCCTTGACCTCGCTTAAAAGCTAACGATCCGCAACGCTGTCACGGCTGAAATGAGAAACACAAATCAGATTGTAATAAAACTGGGCTTTATTAACAAAGGTCCATTCACAGACCAAATCCACCTCACCTTCATTTCATTGAAAACCCAAACTTCAATTGGGTAGGCGTCCATGTATTCAACATATACAGGTACAACAAGTAACAATAAGGTCGAGATTCAGAAAGTATACAAAGTGACTACATGTACATGTGTATTATTATAGTCAAGTAGGGTTCCCGGCATTTCACACACAAATAATTCCCCAAGTATTTCCTTTTTCCCCTGATAAGATTATAAAATTCTAGGATAATAATTTAAATCAATGGGAACTCGTTATAGCGAGGTCCTTGGGATTATGGAAACTATTTGTTACATCAGGAATCTTGTTTTATCAGGGTTTAAAAAAAAGGAGCTAGGACCAGCAAAATCACTTTGTGATGATAGACATTTCGTTATATCAGAGCTCCTTATAACGCGGTTCCAATGTATAAACAAACCTGTCTGTCTTTCTATACAGGTGGTCTTCAAAACAAGTGTGACTAAATACCAAGCAATCAAATTTTATAATCAATGCATGAGTTTGTTGTTAAAATATTGTCAGTGAAGCACCAGAAGAGTGTTACACAGAGGTAACTGACCATCTCAGTAATAACAGTAATTATGAGTACATGTATTTGTAAAGCGCCAAAACTATTTCCCAAGATGCTCTAGGCGTCGACAGTGTAAATGAAAGTCATAAACCATCATATATACATTAAGGAAATATACAAGCATGACACAGATGAAATACATAAATATTGGATGAATCAAAAGCAGATTTCATAAGGTGAGATTTAAGAGAATATTTATTTATCTCAGGTGAGGGCTGCGGCCACGCCAAGCTACTTTGCTTATAAATGCTGTAGCCCTCCTGCATCTAATGTATGTTCATTATGCATTCAATATATTTGTATAATTTTGTACATTTCTGTATATATACATATGAAATATTGTATCAATCCAATGTTAATTATGCATTCAATTTATTTGGTTAATTTTGTACATTTTCTGTGTATTTACATATGAAATATTGTATCAAACAATATTTTCATGAATGTATGATATAAAAAAAGATGCCAAACCAATTAATCAAATCAAATCAAACAATTTCCAATGGTGAGCCTTACTACCCAACCCCACAATAGGAATCGGTTGAGGAATGATACAAAAAAATTAAGTGCTTTAAAGGTACTATGTCCCATTTGCAGGCCGAAAAAATGAAAAAGTTAAATTCCAACTGCATTTGAAAGATAATACTAATTTAGAACTTCCCTAAAAAAGGTGGGGCTTGAAAATGTCTTCAAGTGGGAAAATAACGACTATTAGTTGTCAAATCGACTTTAGGGCTATAGAGCCTAAAAGTAATAGTCTTGATTTTCAGACAATTTTACCGAATGGTCATACGTTTTATGCTGCTCAAAGATTCAATCAGTTTAATCTTGGCCATCACAAGAAGTGGGTTATTGATGTAGACAAATGCTCATGTACCCTTTACAACTCTTTTCATGTATGTTATTACCAAAGAAGAAAAAAAGCCAGTCAGTCACTCAATAGTGTCGACAGTAAAGTCTAGCAAGTAAACGGGTTTCCTTGCATAATTTGAAAATGAGGACACTGCTAACGTTTAAATTTCACAGATAGGACATACATGACATATTCATAATTCCTGCAAAGTTCTACAGCATTTGAGATTGGCTGCAAAAGGGACATAGTACCTTTAATGAAAGAAAATATGTCAAATTATGTCTAAAACTGAGTTTAGTGTTTCTTGAAAGAAAAATGACCTCTGACACTGTAACACAAACTGCTTTCACTTAATATCTTCATACTCACATATATATGCATAGGAATAGTTTGGTCAAAATTGGTTTCAAAATGTCAAAGTATTTGGACATTTTCTTGGATTTGTAACACTTTCATGACATGATACTGTGATATTTCACCTTTGATCATTTAAACCCAATATCAAATCAGCTCACTCCTACATACTTTAACCCAGGGTAGTTAAATTGCTTTGAAGGTTTTTATTTTATCAGAGTAACAATACATTTTCATAATGTAATGACCTTGTGACCTTTGACCTTTGTAACCCCGAATCTAATACCAGTAAGCTCAATTATCCTTACAAGTGTATAATATAGTTTAGCCAAGTTCGGTCTAAATTGCTTCAATGATCTTTTTAAGTTACATATATGAGGTAATGAGATATTTCATATTCTGTGATTTTTTACACTTTTTATGACAGGTGACCTTTAACCTTTGACACCCAAAATCTAATCACTTCATCCTTGCTTGCTCATTCAGACTTGATCCAAGTCTGGTTAAAATCTGCTCAATGGTTCTCAAGTTATCGTGGAATGAAACGGCGAGACAAACATGATAACATACCTCCATCACCGCCTTTGGTGGCATATGCATAAAAATGGTTTCACATGTACCGGTACATATCTTTCAAACCTTGGTCAAATGTGAAACTTATGAAATTCTTCAGCGTTCATCTGTTCCATGTGAAGATAGTACTGGGTTCAAAGGAGAATAACTCTACATGTCTCAAATTGACAATTTCGACTGGCTAATTCCTTCATTCAATTTATTTCATTATACGGGTTAAATGAATCATAAACCTATGCTACATGTATCAATCCTTTTATGTTTTCAATGGCGCAGGGTCAAATGTCTTATGTCAAATGACATGTACATACATTCTTGTAAAATATCAACATGTAACATCACCTATACACAGTGTTATGACAACATTCTTATGATGGATAGAAATATGGTGTATATAATTTTTGTTGTTTGCTTGCCCGACAAAGCAACATATGCTATACGCGCAGAGTTCACCAAATAGCACTATATCTCATGGTGACCAAATGCTAGGTCAGTGCCAATCGATCCAATGCTTTAAACTTATCACGGTGACTCAACATAGCAGTGTGCACTTTCTTTATGGAGGAAATATGTACTCTACTAATACACTGCGTTTTAGTGATCATTGCTGGAGGAGCAATAGCGAAATAAATTTCACAAATGCCCTTGTAGGAGCCTTCAAGGGACAAACATGCCAGAGGTCACCTAGCAATGACTTACAAAGCTCAAGGAAAAAAAGAACGGACTTTCATACCAAAGAAGATCATGGAGAATAAAACTGAATGGAAAATCTTGACAAATCAGTGCGATGTACGCACATTCTAGTGGTAGTAGGAGAACTCCTCCAAGCTATGAGGTCAAGCTTACAGGTCAAGTCCAAGTTTAACTCACATACATGTACATTCATACAAGACCCTAGTTGCTAAAAAAAAAACCTTTTTTGTCCTTCAGCTGGACATTTGTCCTGTGGTCCGACCCCAGAGCGGGTGATACCAAGCACCTTGTGGTTTACTGTTGAAGGACTCCATATGAACCTGTCTCAGATCCTTAAACAAAATCCTTGATTTGGCTCATGCTTCAATCATAATTATAAACCTTTAGGTCAGTCAGGAATTCCATGACATTTATAAGCCAGTCAGATTATCAAGATATAAATGATTGGAAATCGAAATCAAGTTTTGCGTTTTCCTAACGGTTTTCATAACACTACAGGCTATTGGGTAAAACGAGTCTGGTACCTTTTTGAGGCACTTCTTGATCGTTTTGAAGTGCACCTTTTTTTTTAGGGCTTCAATATTACACCATTTCACAGACACTGATGACACGTAGGGCCATGCATCCCAGATTCAACATTGTTAAACGATGCCTTTAATAACTACAAGGTTAACTTCACCTCACATAAATTCATATAAGATCTTGGCTGGTGATAAAACATTTGTTCAACAACCCTGATTGTCAAAAGTGCAAGTCATTACATTTTGGCCCACTTGCTGACTACGAAGCTAAACTCGCTTAGATTCATACCAGCTGAGCTCCTAGTTGCTGATAACATTGCTGATGAGGTATTTATTTACAAAAATCCTTTGCAACACCGGAATTATCAGAAATGTATTAAGCCATATTTCTAGTTGTTGATCAGGCCTTTGTTTACCACTGTCCTGTAATTGTCTTTCAGCTTGATATTCTTCCTGTGGCCCAAAGTGTATAAAGCCATGTTGATTTCAGCCCACGTGACGACCCCAACATGATGGATACCGAACACCGGCAGGTTTACTGATGTTGGACACTACAGGCATCATAGTTATGTCAATGAAGTTCCATTTAACCCAAATGCACTCGTACCATGAGATCGTTGTTGCTAATGAGACCATGGTTTATCTTTTTTTATCGTTAGTCCTGCACTTATCTTTCAGCTGTTCATTCATCCTGTCGTCGAAAGAGCTCGTCATGTCAATTTCAGCCCACTTTCTGATCACAAAGCAGGAAATACCAAGCACATTGTGGTTGATTGGTGAAGGGCTCCATACGAGTCATAATTAGTGACGACTAACTTCACGTCACATAAATTCATCTAAGATCCCTGCTGCTGATAAAGCACTGATTTACAACTGTCCTTCTCAAGGAACTCAAATTGTCAAATGTGCAAGTCATGTTGATTTTGGCCCACTTGGTGGCGACAAAGCTCAACTCACATACATTCAAACCAGCTCCTAGATGCTGACACAGATGAGATGTTTGTCGACGACTGTCCTGTTTTGCAGCTCTTGTCGTCTAAAAACAAAATCCATATTCCTAGTAGCTGTTAAAGCACTGATTTACAACCGTCCTTCTCAAGAACTCAAATTGTCAAATGCGCAAGTGATGTTGATTTTGGCCCACTTGGTGACGACAAAGCTCAACTCACATACATTCAAACCAGCTCCTAGATGATGAAACAGATGAGGTCTTTGTTGAGGACTGTCCTTTTCTGCAGCTCTTGTCGTCTAAAAAACAAAATCCACATTCCTAGTTGCTGATGAGGCCTTGTTTTAGCATTGTCCTGTACTTATCTTTCAGCTGCACATTTGTCCTGTTGCGGAAAGTGTAAGCCATGTTGATTTCGGCCCACTTGCCGACCCCGTAGCGGTTGATGCCGAGCTTGAGTTGTTCCTCCTCGTCCGAGGACCAGGGCCTTCTCTTGGTGGGTGAGGCGCTCTTATGCACCTTCCGGTGTCTACGATTTCCAGGGACTTCTCCCAGGGTGGCATCTACCTTGGGCGTATTGATCGATTTATCACCTGATAGAAAAGAAATTGAAACAGCAACTAAGAAGTTAAATTTATATTTAATTTTTAATTCAGAGCATATAAATGTCACTTTGAATGTAAAAAGTGTCATTTCAAACATCAATTGCTAAGTCGACATCTTTAAAATAAAAAAAATTCCATGCATAAAAAGTAGCATTTTGAAAGTAAAACTACATCTCCTCGATTAAATCTATTTCACAGGATTGCATGATGGTAAACTCAAAATACTGTACATACATGTATTAAACAATGGTAGCATTGGACAGTTGTGACATTAAAAGATTCCCTATCTCTTGCCAATTGAAATGTCCCCTTGTGTGATTCATCATTTGAAATTCAAAGTAGGAATCCATTACCATTAATCCTTGTTCTCAATTCCTCTTCGTCACTCTCCAATATGCTGTCCCATTCCACTTTCTCAGCATCGTCCTTCGCACCAGACTTGACACCCTTGGAATTCTCTCCGTACCTTAATGATCGGATGCTCCTTCCCCTGTATCAAGATTTAAACAAATTTAAATCTACAATAAATATTGGATGAGAAGGATTTTACAGGATAATCTTGAGTTCATGCTAACCGAGAGCTTACTAGATAAGTACTTTTGATTAAAAAAAAAGGAATTTACATTAAAATTGGGTGACAAGTATTTGAAAAGGTACCGGTAACCCACAGTTCTATTTGTCATAAAGCTTACCAGATAAATTATTTTGATAAACACGTGTGTAACCCCCCCCCCCCCCCCCCCCCCTATTCCTCCATCAATAACAAAGAAAATGAAACTTTATGATTCAGGTTCCGTGCGGTCCCTAATTTATGCGAGCGCATATGGGTGTGTCAAGTAGTCTAGTCACAAGTTGCTTTGATGTTAATTGAGATTTAATTTTAACTTGCAAAAATCTCTTTACAGAAGAAACATCTAATGCTCATATTTAGTTTAGCATATAATATTACGACATTTATTATAACCCTATGGTACAATTTAAGAATGCCATTTCTCACCTTTTTGCTGGACTACACTCTTCTTCAGATGTGGAGGACGCCGTCAGAGTCCGACCACGCCCTACAAGAAAAACAGCCATAAACTAACAACAATAAGATTTCCTTTGACAGACGATCAGATAATCAATGGTATTAAAGATGTTGAGGCGCGATAGCTCAGTTGGTAGAGCAGTGGTCTCGTAATACGGCTACCCGGGTTCAAAACCAAGACGATGCGCTAGTACCCTTTGGTAAGGCATTAATCCTCGTTACCAGGTCTCTCGGAGAGGACTAAAGCCGTCAGTCCTCTGGTTGCATACTTACAAGCATTTATGCTTTCTTAGCAGTCAAAATCCACCACTACACTACACTACATTTTCATTTTATCTAACATTTCTGTGAAGCCAGAAAATATTGCTAATCGTGAATTTCTACCTTTTTTATGTGAAGAAATTTGCTAAAGTGCAGTAATTTATTTTGTATTTGTTGCTGGCTAAATAAAAAGGTCCATCAATTGCAATATCCAATTACTCACGTGGAGAACTTCGTGAGGACGAGCTTGACTCCTCATGTGATGTGGAGGCTTTTGCTTCTCCAACCTATGAAAAGAAGAAAAATTAAATAATAATTGACAGCAATTTCTCCACTTTACCCATATAACTACAAATCTAACAAAACAGCCATGTTGAATAACACTGTTTATATACAGTTAACAACTAAATTATTCATACCCCTTGTAAATTCTGGTTGAGTTAGGGCCTTTGTTAAATACTTTTAGATGTACTTTTTTTTAAATTATATGTCACATTCTCAAGAAACATAAATTGGCACAAATTAATTGTTCAAACTTTAAAAATTACAAAACTTGGTAAGGGTATAAATAATTTAGTTGTTAACTAAGCCTAGGAGAATGAAACAAATTTCACTCTTCATGTACTGGGGATTTAAACTGCCCAAATAAATGTATTGTATCTCATACCTTAAAGCCCCACTGCACTCATTATAGCTACTTGCGCCCTCTATATAGCAAACAATGCCTAATCGGTGACCATTGGTCCCCCATGATCCTCTTTTTCTTATGTTAATTGAGAGCTGATTTGATGAGATAACCACCCGTCAGAAACCTTGCAGGTGGTCTAATTCCTCCTGTACACTAGTACAGATGGGCTTAAAAAGCTTGCATCTTAATAATTATTGAGAAGTTTGATACCACAAAATAGATGGACATTGAACCAATCTCATATTAATATCTTTTCTCAAGAAATCTTTGTGATGAAACAATTTGTTAAATGGTACCATAGGGGTCAAATGGACTATAAATATATATTTTCAAGTGAGAAGGAAAGTTATTGAATGAAGCCTAATAATGCAATGGTGTTGTGGTCTACTGGATTGATATCATCAGAACGTGGTTCACTGGGTACAGGGTTCAAATCCCTGCCACAGGCGAAACAATCTTTTGCAAGACACTTGTTTATATTTGCCAATCTAGACTCATGTTTAATAGGTAAATTCATATTGCTAGGAAGATATTCCTTGAATTTTTCAGTGGCTTATCAGGATAGCTAGGCTAGAGCTGGGGTAATAGTCTCACACTCTTTAGAAGTGCATAAAAAATAAAAACTTTATTCTTGTATTTCATTTTTTGTTTGTTTGTTTTGTTTTGTTCTGGCAAATATGTAATGTAATCTTATTGTTTTAATCACTCAGTATTATCTTCTAGCTACTCTAACTTTTTAAAAGAGGGGGAGAGAAAGTGATACATGTACCATTTTCTCTGACGCCTTAAGAACTTCTTTCCATACTTTAGGTCCACATGCCTTCTTCAGTTGACTGCAGGTGATGTGTTTGGGTTGTGCTGGGCCATGCTTCTGGATATTGTTCTTCTTGGCAATTATCTGGTAGAAAATTAAATTTAAAAGAAAGAACAGTTCAGAATATACGGTTTTCAAGATGAAATAAATAATTGATTAAAAATATTACCTCATCAAGATTTTACGTGCATTCTGAAATCTAAAAGGAAAATCAGAATCAGAATGAGCACCTAACAAAAGATTCTAAAATACTTTCCCCCTTCTCCTGATTCTAAATCATAAATATGGCACTCTATGCTAAATTGTAAATCTTGGCTGTTTAAATAGGCTCCCATGTAAAATCATTCTCAAAAGCAAATGTACATGGGTATGTGCTAGGATTGTCATCAGCAATTCTTCAGAACTTTCTCCCTCTTTATCTAAAAATCGTAGAGCCTTTCAAATAATAGGGAGTTTTCGCAAGGCGACGCAAGCGCTGACTACGGGGTATTTAAATGTGCTGTGACCGTCTCCGTACTGGCTACCGTCGCGATCTAATTCGCATTAAGGAGTTTTCGCAACCGGCGACACAGCCTTCTACAACGCCAATCTTAGCGGGGGGGGGGGGGGGGGGGGGGGGGGTTGCACTCAGATTGAAAATTTCTGCGTAGCGTCCAAACCTAAGACGGTATTCAGCCGAATTAGCATTGGGAGTCAAGCTAATACGGGGTAGCGTGATCAGTCAAGCAGAGCGCTAATTGTTAACTGTGACGGCGAGGCTCGCATGCGGTAGCCAGAGTACGAACGGTCACAGCTCATTTAAGTACCCCGTAGTCGGCACTTGCATTGCCGTGCGAAAACTCCCTATTGTCAGCTGCCAGCAAGGCCATGAGATCTACATATGTATGTACTGTCAATGGCAGTGATGGCCCACTTGGAGACAGACAACAAAAAATTACATTAGGTTTACCAAGTTTGCTCTTACACTGATATCAATGCATCACCATTAAAGCCACATTGGCCCGAATTCACAAAGGAGGTTTGAGCTCAAACCTTGGTTTTCGTACGTCATATGACGCGTTTTACGCGTTTTTTACAAACCTGGTTTGTAAAGAACAAAAGGAGGTTTGGCGAAACAAAAGGAGGTTTGAGCTCAAACCTTGCTTTGTGAATTCGGGCCATTGTGTTTGAATGGTATTGTTTGATTTGATTACAAATTGCTGTTTTGTGCCAGACTTATTTTCTGTGGAAAATGGTTCCTGGTTACTCTCGATGGGTTACAAGAAATATCAGAACTACCACAAAGCTAAAACCCTAAACCGATTTGCAACGTTTGATCCAACAAAGACCTTTCCTCTATCGTTAAATCTTTCAATTCAACAAGGACTGTTTCCAGATTTCTATTTGTCAATTCATCAAGCAATTTTGTTTTCCTTATCATCTTTCAAACTGAGAATGAACCTGAATTTACCTACCTCCATGAGGAATGGTCTCTTGAACTGGTCGTGCATCTGTCTCAGGGTTGGTATCAATGCCTGGCAGAACTTGTGATGACTGTGTGCTGCATCAAACGCCTTGTTCTTCTTACCCGCTACCATGCCAGACAGGCTAGTCACAACCTCCTGCAAATTAAGATCCTTTGGTCAGTTGTGTCAGTTGTTATATTAAAAAAAAAAGTTCTCAGTTTAACAATCGCAATTTTTGATTTTGCTCACATTAAAATGGCTCATCGTCGTCGTCAATGAGTCATGACTGACCCTTTGTGACCCTATTGATGATGAAGTTCCAACCACTTCTATCCTGGGCATAGCGATTAGCTCTGCAGAAGTTCATGCCAGTAATCTCTTTTATTCCATCAGCCCATCAAACTTTTGGCTTAACACGTTTCCGTTGACCCTCAACATGACCATGAGTTGGGTAATGATCTTCAACAAATTAATTTTTTTACTGAACTACTTTTTAGTGTTTTGTGTTTGGTTATCTTATCAGTTTGTACGACAAGGATGCTGACAGAGCGAGAGAGTAGAAGAGGTGGGAAGAGCAGTGCAAAAAAGATAGAAAAAGACAATGATCCAAGAGTTACACAAAGTAAAAAATGTAGTTTAGCTTGGTAATCTGACATACTGTAATGAGGATAAATTAATCTTTTCAAGTTGGTGTTTGTAATTACCTTGTCTTCTGCTGATCGTTTAATCTGCTTGGGCCAGAATGCAGCAAGAAGATCCTTAGCAGACTCTGTCTCCTCAGCCCTTAACAGAGCAAGAACAGCCTGCACAAATAAATAACAATATAGATCATATATACATGATACATCATTATACAACCATAGATTGTATTTGGTGGTTGCAGACATTGGTTAAATAATATTCAGTTATATAGCGCCCTCTCCAGGTTTATGTTATGTAATGTTTGGTTTGTGACATTGTTTTCTTTTATACTGCAATTCATCATTTGTTTTTATATAAAAGGTATTCAGTGCTTATTTTTTCATGTCAACAAAAAAAAAAATTTAACTTTTCCTTTTTCTGGCATTCGTGTGACTCACCTTCACACCCTACTGCTTTGTATTCACAGTCTTCTTGATTTTGTCTTTGCTGAATGAAATAACACTACTAATAATAATCTTTTATCTTTTCTTCATTTTGATAACAACACAATGTTGAAACTGTAACTGTACCAAAGCTTGGATGTCCAGGAACTAAAAGGGCTGTTTGAGGTTAACATTGTATTTGTGTTTACCTTCTCCAATATGTAGGGTTATGTTCACGATGGTAGATCTGTGATCGCGAATATAAACATAAGTGACCCTAAATGTTTGAGAAGAAATACAATGAAATTTACTTTTTTGAAAGCAAAATGGACTTTTGAAAACCAGAATTAAACAGATCACTCTAAATGAAAGAATATTAAAGTCATTTTTTGGAGAATGAACAGTGATATAAAATTTTACCTGGTGTAATGAGGGAAAATAGCCATTGTCTAAACTGAACAAGCTAAGTTTTAGGTGTAAAGATTCAATGCAAATCTATACTGTTGTCTCATATGTAGAGATCAGGGAGCCGGATGAGAGAAAATCAATCCAGGCTCTGAAGGTCACGACAAGGGCCAGGGCCTGGTTTACAAACCCCAGCGACTCAGACAGAGACAAAATGATACGAAAATGGAAGATTTCCTTGCCTGGATCTTGACGAGCCGCCTCATCTCAGCTATGCTCTTCCTTATCGGACTCTTCTTCTCCAGGCTTGCTTCAAGTTTGTCCACGTTGTCCAGGGCAATCTCCAGGGGTGTACGATGCTCCTCATCCCCTTTGGTGTAGCTGAGATTGGTCTGCTCTCCGTCGGCAAGCAGGCAGAGAAGATGGATGAACTCGACGTGGTGGATCCTCTCCTGGTCGACCCCAGGGGTGTACTCCATCACTCCTGTATGTAAAGCATTAACCACAAGATGAAGATTCTCATCAATGAAAATGTTGTAATGTGCTAGTAGAATATTTTGTCAAATTTCATTTCAGGCATTGCAAACTCTCGTAAGACTAAGACTAAGAGGTCAGTATTTTTGTAATGTAAATCGCACGACGCACGTTGTCGTTAGCTCATTTATCTCATATTCAAAATCTCAAAATAACTTGTCAATTAGATACTTGCAAGAATTTAATGAGGATCTGATATTACAGTCGCAAACTTCACACAGCGCTCAAAGCGTAAAGTTCTAGATCTACATGTTTTGTGTCTTTCTTTGTTTTTTAAAAAAATACTAACTTTTTAGATCTAGGGGTCTAGAAAATCTAGACTGTTAAAAGTGTTAGATCTAGAAAAAAGATAAGAAAATTGACACGAAACAGGTAAGAAAAATATTGACCATTATTTGAACAATTGTGGAAGATTTATATGATTTTTGGTTTGTTATATTATTAAGGTATCTCCACGCCGGAGTTACGGGTCCAAAGAAAGTATAGATCTAGATCTAGATCTAGATCTAGGTCTAACTTAGTCACATTTGTGAACAAGCACCGTTTGCGGTCGAGCCTTAGCGCCTTGGCTTTCCGCGGCCGCTCACTCACTGCTCAGGCATTTATTATCCCCAAGCCCCACTCACAACAATAGATTACCTGTCATAAACGATCTTTCTGTTCTGGAATCGACGGTATGGTTCTGTTGGAACTCGTCCCATGCCATCCAAGCAGCATAATCGAAAATCCATCCAAAAATCTCACAGTCATCTCCTTTTAGCAATAATTCTTTGTCGGTATTCATGATTTCTTGATTCAGAAAACAAAACTTTGCGCGCTAAGCGATGGAACGGTGTCTTTAAGGGTACAAACTCTCAGAGAAAAAAAAGTATGATCCTTTCCGCCGATTTCAGATAATTCCTTTATTTAGCTCACGAATCCGGAGCTCACTGGCTGGGGTTGGAGGGGGAGGGATGCATGGTGGCACTACCGATCATTTTTGGAAACCTAAAGACATACCCTAAGCTCCTACCAACAAAAAAATGTTCTAAAACTCCTCTTCTTTGTTGCTGTTTTGTTTTGCTCTGCATGGTCGATCGTTTGTTTCGTTTTTAGTGTGGGTGCGCCCATGCACTCCAGTCTTTCGCTTTTCTTGTTTTTTTTCTATTGTTGGTATCATAACATTTTAACGATTTTATTCATCTGTCTGGTATTCTAGACTATGCGAATTCTGCCCATTCCTCGAGATCTAAATAGACCTGTTCAATATGTAAACGACATTATAGGCTTTAATTTGTATTCGATTAATATCGATCCTCACCCCCCGCTGATCCCCTCCGCTTCCACAAAATTATAGGCCTATTAGGGGAAGAAGAAGGACAAATCCTTATAGGCACGTGTCCGACTAAAATTTAAACCTGACGTCGAATTTAACAGTTTAGTGACGGTTTTGTTGTTTAACCTGACTATTAACTGTCCGGGATTAACTAGATCGGTAACTAACGGGCCATGCATGCACACGCAGTTTGACATATTGCCAAGTTCTCTCATGGAAGTTCTCCAAAATTACACCCCAGTTGAATAGGAAAATCCATCCTTAATTTTTGCACATGGACCCTACAACATTATTTTGTGAGAGGGTATTGTTCCATGCAGCTCGTCCAAGAGCTAGCTGCATATATATCCAGGATGGGACATGGTTATGAATGGACAACTACTGATATTTCATAAATGTCCTTGTGATTGCTTAACGATTATAACTTATATGCCGTATTCATGTAAAAATATTCTGAATGTAATATTCTAATTATTTGTACTTTTAAATCTGACGTGCGAATTACTTTGACTTGTCATGTGGATTATATAAATAAAGAGGGTTGTGACTGCTTGTCTACTATTCACTGCTATCAACCCATACCACCCGGCCGCCCCCTCTCCCTGATCAAAATCTGTCTCCCTCCGTATCTTCTCTCTCTCTCTCTCTCTCTCTGTCTGATTGTGTGTCTCTCTCTCTCTCTCTCTCTCTATCTATATATCTATATATTCCCCGACCCCCCTCTCTCTCGTTCTATCTATATATCGATATTCCCCGACCCCCCCCCCCCCCCCCGCCCCCCCTCCCCCTCTCTCTCTCTCTCTCTCTCAATGTGGGTGAACTGATCTGCCCATGCGTCATCAGCTATATAATGTCTGTATAACAACTCAATTTTTATTTGGCTTTTATTGTCAGAATTAGTTATGGATATAAATTACATATCCATAGGCATAATTAAAATAGTAATTAGCGTAAATAATTATGTTAATGAAACATTTAGTAATTGTATTCAATGTACCGCTGTATCAACTTTTTATACTGTACTATGGTAATACTCAGTGGTGTGTCTTGCGTCTTTTAATAATAATAATAATAATAATAATAATAATAATAGCCTAATAGTCCACTCCAAATTTTATTAAACCGAAACAGAAATTTTCCTTCCATCCTTGAATTTCCCTTAAAATCATATATCTTAGGTTATATAGTAAACTTTCATATTCTTCCCTTCTATTTAATAATATTTGACTCTTATTTATGCATATAATAAACCATGTCTAGGGACTGGGTCATACTTTATACTGATTAAAAAGATATTACTTATCAATAAAAATGATGATCAAGTAGCTATAGATCAAAATACCAAACTTGTCCGCCATGCTAGTTACAGAGTTTTTCTTTCACTTAAAAAAAAGATTCATGTTCTCAACATTCTGAAAATTATTCATCTTTTTGAGTCGGCATCGGGGTCTCCACTTCAGTGACGACCATTTCGAATGGAACAGCGGACAAGGTGAAGTTACCGCCATCTACGTTGAAATCAGGAACAGCCCCATCGGGTAAGGAGAATTCAAACTTTCGGATCAAGGTGGTCAAAAATAAAAACATCTGCATCCGAGCAATTCGGTCCCCAGGGCAGAGACGCCTACCTGTAAAACAAGGCAATTAAAAAAGAAGAGATATAACGTCATCGAAGGTATAGGTAGAAGCTTGAAAATTATGAATAAACAAGATTAAGTGATTGGGGAAAGGCAACAAACCATGCTAGGGTAATTGTCTCTTGAAATTGTTCGGCAATTCATTCTAAGAAACACTGGTGGGTTATTGGGCCCCATCATGGATTCGTCCGTGCCATCAAATAGATTCGATCACGTGAATTCTGGCAATTAATACTAGTCTTAAGATGATACCCTTATTAGTTCACTAAAAGTAAGGACACAGAAAATGACATCCACTTTCAAGTTGGTTCAACCCACAGGGCCTTGTGAAATTTTGCTTTTGTTTATGAGATTTAATATCACTAATAAACAGAGGACAAACAAGTTTTAATGTCATCATCTTTTATACTGGCGCCTATCCAACCCTTCCCCCTCGCCAACGTTGAAAGAGAAAGGGGGCCACGGGAAATGAGGTAGCATTGAGGGGCGGCGCGTTGAGCGTATAGTCTCGGGCGACAAGTTCATTTTCCCTTCCCATTTCTTTATCTTTTCTCCCTTCTTTATCCATTTGGGTGTGGCACGTAACCCCAGCCCCACCCCGTACCCCTTGTAGCTACGTCACAGGGGATAATACAACAGTCATAGGTCTCACCTGCTCCGTACGGCATGAAAGCCGGATTCTTAACCAGTTCTTTTCCATCCTCACTCAAAAACCGACTCGGATTAAACCGTTCGGGTTCACGCCAATTCTCAGCGTTCTGATGAATGTACCAGACGTTGGTTAGGACCAACGTTCCTGCCGGGATGACATGACCTTTGACCTCTACATCGCGCTTGGCCTGTCGGGGACCACCCATGGGAGCCGGTGGTCGAAGACGAAGGACTTCCATGCACGTAGCTTCGATGAGCGGGAGCTCGTCTCGGTCTTTGATGGTGGGGTTACGGGTTGGTCCGATGACTCGCAGAATGTCAGCTCGAATCTTCGTGAAAATGAAGAAAGAGAAATCCATCATTAAGAATCAGATTTTCAGTTTTCTAAGCATTCACCGATAGAGGCATTTTCTGGAGATAAGGAGGGGGGTGGGGTGGGTGGCTGTATATTTGCCTTGTTTTAATATATTTATCTTATATTCGCCGTCATACGAAAGGTAAGTTTGGCAATAAAGTTGACATACAAATTTGATTCGATAAAAGCCGGCTAGAGCTATTAAACTTTGCCGATTTTGAAACGAATCGTGCGAAGAGTTAAAACCCGTAATGCCAATGGAAGGGCAAACATTTAGGGAGCTCGATTACCCCAAAAAAATCATATCGCCTAGAAAGTACGAATATCTTCAGCATTGAGTATGAGTCACTGTCAGATCTACCGAACCGGCTAAGTCTTTCCTTGCCCCCTTAAATTGCCTGCCTGATTTTATGCGAGCTGTATAAAGCAATCTCTGGACCTAACTTAGTACACCACTTCGGCCTCGGACCCCGGAATCCCGCCCCTGCACCTTACCTCAGCACCGACCTCCGGTAACCAATTCCGGGACCCAATCTCAGCATCCAACTCCGGCACCCAGACTTGGCAACGAATCTCGTCACCCAACATCGACAACCAACCTCGAAACGTAACCCAAGTACCCAGCCTCGACACCCAGCAAAGGAATTCAACCTTAGTCCTTACCTCGGCACTCAACCTAAGCACCCAACCCCTGCACCCAAACTCGGTACCCAAACTCGGCACCCATCTTCGGCAGCCTATCCCGGCACCCAACTTCGACCCCCAAACTCGGCACCCAACTTCGGCACACAATCCCGGCACCCAACCTCAGCACCCAACCCCGGCACCCAACTTCGGAACCCAAACTCGGCAGCCAACTCGGCACTCAACCTCAGCACCCAACCCCGGCACCCAACTTCGGAACCCAAACTCGGCACCCAACTTCGGCACCCAATCTCGGCACCCGAATTCGGCACCCAAACTCTTCATCCAACCTCGGCACACGACCCTGGCACTCAAACTCGGTACCCAACCCTTACACCCAATTTTGGCACCCAACTATGGCACCCACACCCACACCCACACTTAGTCAAACTATCCCGCCACCCAACCTTGCCAACTAACATCGGCATTCAACTTCGGCACCCAACACCGGTACCTAACACTGGCACCCAACCCTTGCACTCAACTTCGGATCCCCAGCTTGGCACTCAAACTTCAACGCTCGACTTTTGAACCCTACTCCAGCACACAACCTCGTCCAACAATTCCGCTACTTAACTCCGCCAACTAACATCGGCACTCAGCCTCTGACGTTGGCATCTAACGTTGACATCTAACGTTGGCATCTATAAAATACTGCTTCGAGCCCAGGTAAATGCAAAGTCTCCTTAACAAAGCCCTTCTTGAACTTTGAGATGTCATTGCATGTTACAAGTTCTTCGATTTGATATCATGTGGTGGTTCGGACCCGGCTCAGCACCCGACTCGTGCCTAATTCGGCAAAACAAGTGAGTGGCCGAGCATGACAATAAAGCTCCCTACCTTACTTTGTAGCTCAGGGTTGTCGATAAGATAGAGGAAGATCCATCACAAAGCTGACGTCATTGACTCGGATGCAGCGAGGAAGATGTCGAAGACACCCCGCCAGATATTTTCCTCCTACAAGAAAAAGAAGAAAAAAATTGACAAGGGGTATTCATTTGCTATAGGACCCAGGGAAAGGGCGAACGGGCATAATTTCTTCTGTTGGTAGAGCTATCGTCTGTCGCCGAAAGTTGAATAAAGTTTCTCAAAATTGCGAGCATCAAAGAAATGAGCAATTTATTTTAACACTTTATCACAGTGACATCCACTACTGGTGAATATGGTTGAACATGGTTGAATATCCATGTATTTGTTGTTATTTTTTGTCGTTGTTGTTGTTGTTGTTGTCAAACAAGCTTTACAAGACGAAAATGAATGCAAAGAGACCATCTCGCTGCCCGAATATCAGGTGATAGTTGTCCGAATATTGGTACAGGTAGATGAATAATTGAATAGGGGAAGGAGTAGGGCGAGAGGTCAAGGGTGTATAAAGTGCGATAATTTCCTGGTAAGTGCGTTTGAAAGCGGAACTAACGACATGGATCCTGGAACGAAAATGTTAAAAAGACGATTAAAGGGGGGACCTATACCTTGAGATACGTGTCCATCCCATCTTCCTTCAGCTGCCTGACCTCGGCGAGGTACATGTCGATGATGTCCCGGGTGTTGTCGGGGTCAAAGGTTTCCTGATGACGTTGGACGATGCCCCGGATGAATTCCTTGAGGACGGCGAGGTTGCGGCGGACTTCGCGGTAGAGAGGGGTGTAGTAGAAATATCTGCTGACCAGGAGTAGCCCAGACGGTGACAAACTCCGGAATGAATTGCCTAATGTGAAAGGGTGTTTCAAAGTGTTTTTTCGGAGGCTATGTGTGTACATTTTTTCAGCGCAAAAAGACATTACTGGGAATATTTAGATAATTTTACATTTAGAAGGGGCACGTTTCCCCGATTAAATGGCGAACAAAAAAAGGGAAAGAGGGAAGGAAATATGAAAAGAAGACGAAAGGACTCCTACACCCTCTGTGTTAAATCATATTTCATCCATGCAAATATCACATCCGGTGCCACATGCAATTATGCCCTCCCCCCCCCCCCGTCCCCAATGCATGGATACACGCTACGCCCCTGATGACGAGTCTATTGTTGTATCGCTAGGCATATATACAATACAAGGTTGATGAAATGACAAAACATGCATATTCTTAGGAAATGGTGATGATCATGATAACACCCCATTCTTGTAAAGCGCAAGTGTCTCTATGCGTTTTTAAAGGGCTTAATGGATTAAATTATTACTTCGTCTCTAGTTTAGATGTAGTGATAAAGTGCTGAAGCAACCACTTCTATCACCTGGGTCGAGGGTTTCAAAAGTAGATTAATGTCTTGCCAAGGGTCATTCGTCTGTGGCAGGGATTCGGATCCCATATAGTGTGATCCACAATGAGGTGACCACTCGATCACAATTGGAACTAAATGTAATTTTATTTAATGACAATTATTTCGCAAATACGAACCTACGACGGTCAGGATATGATGGAACTCTGGATCCGAGTATTCGTAGCTTTGGCCGAAACACATACTACAGATGATGTTGGAAACAGCATTGTTGATGATGTGATGCGGGTCAAAACCCTGACTGCTTGAAGATCTGGGTGATGATAATAGCAGGATATTAGAGATCAAGAGAAATGGAGTGGTAGGAGGTAGTGAGGTAGAGCTCCGAGCATAGTTTCACAAAACCGTCATATATAAGTAGAAGTTCATCTACTTCCCATTGAAACAAGTGTTGAATTTAATACGCGCAATTCAATTGATCGTCGGTGACCTTGTTCTTATAACGGTTTCGTGAAACGCTACCCAGAGAGATAGGAAAACATGCAGAATAATTAAATGAGAGGGTGAGAGAGCGTGGAGGACAGCGCAAATGAGATAGGTACATCGAGAGAGAAAAATACATGAGTTAAAGAGCAAATTTAAGATGTGATGAAATCTTTTGCAATTTTCCGAGAAAAATGTCGTTGCTCTTTTTTTTTTTGTATTTAGTTCATTTTGTATTTTCAAAATTCTTCAATTTGCCTTTTAAAACTTGCAAAATTAAATTTGTAAAATTATTTTATTTTTCATCATTTCATTCACTTTTATGATCATTACTAAAATATCTGTTATGATCTTTTTATTACATTTTCTTTATATTGATATGAATATTATTTTATTTATGTGTTCATATATTAATTTTTTTATTGTAACCTTTTATTCGCTTCATCCTGGAAAGCTTTGCAAAGTCGCTCTGATTCTCTGACAATCACCGACTCCAATTTTTCCTTCTCCACTTCGAACTGTCTGAATGCCTTGGCCACGAATGTGCGCAGTTCTCTCCATTTATCACCACTGGCAAACGCCAGGCTACCTGAACAGATATATGACAAAGTAGATATGAGTATTGGTATTATAAACGCTTTAGCACTTTAATTCTCTTTTGTGACGATTTACCTAGCATCTTTTTTTTTGTATAATAGAAAATTGATCTCTGTCAACAATTTGCAGTTTATTATTATTTCTTCATTCTACAGTTCATTTGCTCTCTCCATATTACCTCACTCCAAACCCCACTCTTTTCGATTCTTTATTACCCAATTGTTTATTTTCTGTCCCCGACCCCTGCCCCCCCCCCCCTTCTCTCTCTCTCTCTCTCTCTTCTGTCGGTATCTTATATCTGCTATCTAGGATTCGTAATGTTATGCCACTGTCAACCCCTCCTCTCTCTCTCTCTCTCTCTCTCCCCTTCCCGTCTCGATCTTCTCTCTTTCTACCCCTTTTATCAGCTTCTCTGTCCCCTCTCCCCTCCTTAGAGGGTACATAACAGCCCCTCTCTCATCCTTCCTCTTGGCCCGGACTCTCATTATTCTCACTTATTCTCACTTATTCTCACCTTCAAGCGGAAGAGCCAGAGAGTACTCAATGGGAACGTTCCTGTCGGTGAACACGTCGGCTTCTTTGACCAGGGATTGCTTGACGGAGTCGACATCGTTGAGCACCACGGTCAGTTTGGTGCCCAGTCGGAGACTGATCAGACCACCATATTGTGTTGCCAAATGAGCGAAACCTATATTAGAATATCATTTTGAGAAGACGAAGAAGAAGAAAAGATTAACGACTTTTCATTACTCATACAGTTGTTGAATACGTTTTCCAAATCATTGGCCTTTTTATGATTTATACAATGATAACAATAATTTGGTCAGATTTACCGGGGGTATATAGCTTCATCAGTTTTAATGCTTCCTTGGGAGTCCTTCAATTATTGATTGGATTGACTGTCTTTTATTTTTTGACTACCTACACCTACATGAGATACATGACAGCAGTATTGACCATGCATGAAGAAGGTTAGAAGGACATATGACAAACGTGAGAGGAGAGATAAACGGGGGTAAAGAGAGAGAGAGAGAGAGATGGAGGGAGGGAGACAGAGAGAAAGAGAGAGAGAGAGAGAGAGAGGAGGGGGAGGGGGAGAGAGAACTAGAATGGGCATAGAAATCGAACCTAAATAAAAGGGAGTAGAAAGAGAGAGAGAGAGAGAGAGAGAAAGCTTGAAGTATAGGAAAACATGAAAATGACGGTGAATACATTTTCGAGAGAAAAATGTCACTGATAAAAATCTCGAAAAACAAACATTTATGAACTACCAATGTCAAATCATATTCCGACCTTTGAACGGCGGCAGCTTTAGAAAAGGTAGATACCCCAGAAGCGGTAGGCCTACGGGCCCGGGTGGAAGGTTCGGTGTCGTCTGCTTTATACTCGATCCGATATACCAGAGAGCTAAAAGGGCGCCAAGTAACCCAACCAATATCGTCTGCAATCCAAGGCCGGCGAAAACTCCGATTACACAATCCAGCGATGACATAATGGTGTCCAGCGATGACGTAATGGTGTCTCGTCAATAATAAAAGAATTTCCCCCTGTCTTACGCAGTCGGTTGTTGGCCTACCGGTATACAAAAAGGATCCTAACTAGATGTATAAACATGGAAAATTAATTCTACTTCTCTACGACGACACTCTGAGCTAGCTGCCCTTAAATTAGGAGCAGCAAATTTGTTGACGATGTAGATCTACAATTTGACGACCGTAGTATCTCCAGTTCCAGAGTCATTCTGTCTGCACCTCAACTCGTTTGGGTTTTCAGGAACACCCGACTGCACGCTTGGCAAACTATTATGAATAGTTTCAGGATTTAGACAACAAGCGTCAGTAGATTCGGAATAATGCCTTTTCCTAGTGCGATTATGGATTTGTTCCCTCTTTGGTGAGGGATTTGAACTGTCACGCGTGAAATCCTAACAAATATTCACACACCGTACACAAAAATTATCGTTATAATTTTCATGAAAACCAGCACGAACTATATTTGCCTTAATGAATTGTACATGTATTTTACTTGTGATGCGTATGTTTATTTTACTTTTACATATGATATTCGAAAAGGTAGGGATATTCTGGGGGATAAGAAGTGCTCTTCAAAAGTCGGACTGCATACCATTTTAACAAACTTTTTGTCTTCTCCTATACTAGAATTGTTATCTTCTCCTAATCAACAACTTATTTTCCGAAATTCCCTCCTCTCGTCAATAGTTCCATAATAGATGATCCCTTCTCTTTCTCTCTTTCTCACTCTCTCTCTCTCTCTCTCTCTCTCTTCCTCACTCTCTCTTTCTCTCCCTCACTTTCTCTTCATCTCTGATGATCTCTCTCTATCTTCAAACATTTTGTTCCCTTCGATAAATTGTCGCGATCTGTCTCCTCTGTTTTTCTATGTCTCGTCCCTCTCTCCCTCTCTCTTTCTTTACATCATCCTAGTTCTATCTCTGCCTATATTCGTATCCCCCTCTCTCTCTCTCTCTGATTTCTTTTTCTGCAAAAACATACATATTCATAATAAGCCATCAATATAGGTTTGTCAATATAAAGTCTTCAATTACATTTATCCCATATCATATTCATGATAAATCTCTGATCTTACATTAAATCGTACTTTGTACTTATCATACTTTCAATACCAACAAATGTATATATTCAGGTATTATTAATATTCTTTTTTCAAATTTACTCCTGAAACATTTGTTTATTTTTCCTCAAACCCTGCCATTCACATCCAGAGTAAAAAACGCAACTGCTTAATTACACCCCAAAAAAACAAAAAAAACAAAAAAACACTTTACTTCACATAAGGATGGAAATCAGAGTTTTTCCTTCCATATTAACATGTATGACTGGTTTACAGTTGTTTGCTTTATTAAACTACCAAATTAAGACACAAGAGACATACGTCTTGTTATAAACATACAATTAAGGCAAGATAAAAAAACTGATAAAACTTTGACTGGAAATTATGATAATATTCTAACTCTATGTAAACATTACTTTTTCATTAACTTGAGATAATGAAATAAGAATGGTCGACAAGTATCACCATAATCAGAATTATGGAAAATTACTGGTAGCTTTTAAGTGACATATTCT
This sequence comes from Strongylocentrotus droebachiensis, assembly GCA_035222895.1. NCBI lineage: Eukaryota > Metazoa > Echinodermata > Echinoidea > Camarodonta > Strongylocentrotidae > Strongylocentrotus > Strongylocentrotus droebachiensis. The sequence goes on along the minus strand of JAVYIG010011874.1, from coordinate 32,829 downwards.
AATTCTTGTTATTGTAAGAAAACACATCTTTTGTACCTTTGTGGCAAACACTGCAACAAAACTCTTACACCATCAATTCTGATTATCAACAGACCATATCATGTTTTGTATTGTATTCTATTATTAAACTTCATTGATGTACATCAATAATCTGTTTATAAACATATACATCATACAAATCAATTTACAATGCAATGTAACGAATCAATATTCTGTTTGTAAACATATATATCATATAAATTAATTTACAATACAGCGTAGAAACACAGAAGGAAAAATATATACAGCAGAAAAACACTTTTTGTCTTCTTGTAATACGTGGCACATAATGCATAAAGTAAATAATTAATATAATGTACCATGATACATCCGAAGATTTAGATATATAAAACCTAATATAGCAATTTTCTAAATACTTTAGATTATAACTCATGCTATAAAAAATAGGTATATGAGGTGTATGGAATGCTACAGAGAATATTTTCGCCTAAAATAAATGACGTAATATATAGTACCTATACATATTATATGCGACCTACTGTAGAATTAAACCAAAAACATAAGACTGTAAATTTTTGCCTTGTCTATATAGGTTGGTCATTGTCGATTAATACATTAGGTCGAATATATAAAATAAATCTAGAGAAAATATGTATACTTATCTTTTAACAATTTGTATAAGTTTTTTAATTTTATTTTAGCAACATCAAAGAATTCCACAAAGGTTTTATTTTGTCATCTTCTACTATAACGTCTCCAAATTGATTCTTTCAAGCAAGCTTCTTCATCAAATGGATTCTTTCCAGCAGAGCTTGTTTCTTCACCAAATGGATTCTTTCCATCAGAGCTTGTTTCTTCACCAAATGGATTGGGAGGGGTGGGTGGCCCCCGAGGGGCGGCTTGCTGCCCCCCAGTTGATGATGGAGAACCCCTGCCCGGTTGGGCGTCGGAGTTTGTGAATGGGTTGTATTCTGCGGGGTATGACTGGACTGAACCTTTAACTCCATAACGGCCCCGCCTCGGCCTCAGAAATGGTGCAAAGAGGGCAGCTGTTTCACGGCTCGCCATGGCTTGGGACGCAGGAGCCATGGACTTGGTTGGTGGAGGCCGCTTTCTCGATCCGATATACCAGACAGCTAAAAGGGTTAAAAGGACGCCGAGTAACCTAACCAATATCGTCTGCACTCCAAGGCCGGCGAAAGGTCCGATCAGACAACCCAGCGATGACATGATAGCGTTCATGGTGTCTCACAAAAGGACTACTAGTACTTCCTCTTTCTCACACAGTCGGTTGTTGGCCGGCCTCTGTTGGCCAGCCTCTGTTGGCCGGCCTCCACAAAAAAGCATCTTAGATAGATACATAGATGGAAATACTTCTACTTGTACGACGATACTATGCGCTGCAATTTTGTTGAATCTGTATATCTCCAATTTGACGACATATCTTCCGTTCCACAGTTATTCTGTAAAGGGTTTTGTATCCCTTTTGTACACACTACATCTCGTTTTGGGTTTTCAGGGAATACCCAATTGCAGCTCGTGTGGGTTTTCAGGGCATACCCGATCGCACGCTTGGCAAATTATTATCAATAATGTCATGATTTAGACTACAAGCGTCAGTAGATTCTGAATAATGCCCCCTTTTTTTATTACGATCTGGATTTTGTTTCGTCTTTGATGGCGGCCTGACCTGTCACGCGTGACCTCCTTACAAATATTCACACACCGTAAAAAGTACCCAGTTATTATTTTCATACAAACATGAACTAGATTTATCTGAATGTTCATGCATTTTACTTGTGATGCAGATGTTTTGTTTTATTTGTACAAAGGATATTCGAAGACGTCAGGAGAATAAGCCCGATTTTCTACCCTTTTTTTGTGGGGGGGGTCCTTTTTGTTTTCCTCCTTCTAGAATTGTTCTCTTCTCCTAATCCGACACTACTACTTTCTCAAATTGCCTCAATTCGTCAATAACTCCATATTATATGATCCTCTCTCTCTCTTTTCTCCATCTTTCTCGTTCCATCTCTTTCTCTATTCTTATCCCTCCCCTCTATCTCTCCATCCTCTCCCTCTCTTTCTTCCTTCTCTGTTGATCTCTCTTCATCTTTAAACATTTTGTTCCCTTTGATAAATTGTCGCGACCTTTCTCCTGTTTTTCTATGTCTCCCCCTCTCTTTTCCTCCATCTTCCTCGTTCTATCTCTTTCTCTATTCTTCTCCCCCTCTCTCTACTTTTCTTTTTCTTATATTAAACAAAATAATATCCATAATAAGCCATCAATATATATTTTTCAATATAAAGTCTTCCATTACATTTATTACGTATCATATTTATGATAAATCTCTGATCTTACACTAGTCTGTTGTACTTTGTACATTAATTAAATCATACTTACAATACCAGCAAATGTTAAATATTCAGGTATAATTAATATTCTTTTTTGCAAAATTACTCCTGAAACATTTATATATTTTTTCTATAACCCTGCCATTCACTACCAGAATAGAAACGTATGTTTAATTACCACCAAAAAAAAAATCAACACTTTACTTCACAACTTAAGAGAGGATGGAAATCAGTGTTTTTCCTTTCATATTTACATGCATGACTGGGTTATAGTTGCTTTATTAATCGACCAAATTAAGACATACTTCTTGTTCTAAATATACAATTAAGGCAAGATAAAACACTGATAAAACTTTGACTGGAAACTGTGATAATATGCTAACTTTATGTAAACATTTACTTTTTCATCAACTTGAAATAATGAAAATAGTCTAGATAGAATGGTAAACAAAAATTAACAAAATGAGGAATATGGAACATAACTTGTAGACTTTAGGTTTATATTCTAATTCTTGTAATTGGAAGAAGAAAAAAAGGTGAAGGAAAAGCAAGCAGTTTACAAAGTTTCAATAGAACATTAATACGATATAAAACAATTTGATATTATATAATTTAAATGGAAGAAACAATCTGACCTCATGGAATTCCTCATCATCATTCCTTGGTCATCAATTTGTTTACAGTATTTAAACTTGTTTTGCACAGTTGATGTGCAAGTTTTAACCACAGTGATACATCGCAGAAAGAAATTCCTTTCAATCCATGAAGGCTTTTCACACAAAACAAAAGCAACGAGAGGGTTGGAAATATAAGTTTTCGCAGTCTGAAATACATGTAAATTGACATTGGTCAAGAAAAAAAAACTGGTAGGGATGGTCACATGACCTTGTCACATATCTTAGCCCCAGTGATCTAAAGTTAGTAAAAAAGCAAAAAATTACATGAATTTGAAGGATTCATTTGCCGGGAAAAGTCTCCTGTCGCGGATCAAATCTTTAGGTTGGTAGACGCTTAAACGACTAAAAATGCATTGAAATTCTCTCATCCTGAAAATATCACTCTCGATGGACAGCTTGCAAGTTCCCCAAAATCAATATTAATTAGCATAAAACAATTAACGCATTACCTACCTTGTAATACCACTAGTTTGAAATATCTCTCCAATAAATATACAAATACATCACAAGAACATTTATAACAACTTAAAGCCCATGTACACTATGGAAAAGTGTCAAAAATAAAAAATGGAAAATAAAGTGTGATCCTGTAAATTTTTGCCAAGTGGAAACATCTGAGAAGGCATTTGCTTGCCAATCCATCATACTTTATTACGAGATCTAATCTTTGCAGAAAAAAAAAGAAACGATGAAGTTACTTTGAATTATTAGCATCATTCTAGCATCAAAGAGGATGAACACACCGATTTGGGGAATTCGTCTATACTGTACATGAGCTTTAATGTTTCCTCTAATATAGAATATTTCATGACTACCTGGAAGTCTGCATGTCAGGAAAATACTGTAAAAACATTTTTTTGTTTGCAACAAAAATATTTCACAAAATTTTAAAATAAGTGGAAACTTTCACCACTAGAAATTGTCACAAACTTGCCAACATTTTGTGTGATAATGCAATCACTTTATGTTGTAATATTTCATGAATTTGGACAACTCACAATTTTTTGTAGGCCTAAATTCACAAAGAATGTTTGAACAAATTTGGTTTATTACCTGTAGGTCAAACCTCCACCTTAGACAATGATAGGTGTACTAATATAAGCATATCAAATGAACAAATCATTGAATGCTCTTTGGACATGAGGATATACACAAACTAGACATGTGGAGGTTTAAGCACATGGGATAAGAGCTAACATACATGTAAACATCTTTTGTACCTTTGGGACAAACACCGTAACAAAAAGATTACACTATTCTGTTTATTAACAGATCATGACACTATTGACATGTCAGCAACATCAAAGAATTTCAGTTGAAGAAAGGGTTATTTTTGTCATCTCCATCTACATCGTCTCCAAATGGATTCTTTCCAGCAAGGCTTGTTTCTTCACCAAATGGATTCTTTCCATCAGAGCTTGTTTCTTCACCAAATGGATTAGGAGGGGTGGGTGGCCTCCGAGGGGTGGCTTGCTGCCCCCCAGTTGATGATGGAGAACCCCTGCCTGGTTGGGCGTCCTGGCCTGAACCTTTAACTCCGGAATAGCTCCGCCTCGCTGGTGCAACCGGGGCAGCTGTACCACGCCCTTGCTGGGATGGAGGTTTCACTGGCTCACTGGGTTCATCAAATGGGTTGTACTCTTTGGTGGGCGGGGTACTCCGAGCTTGACTCTGCTGGGGCGGGGTTTGCACCCGCTTAGGAGGGTCTGCAGTTCTGATTGGTCTGCTCGCCGTGGCTTGGGTCGCAGGAGGCATAGACCTGGTTGGTGGAGGCTGCTGGGATGGGGGTGGGGTTCTTTTTGTTGGGGGTGTGGAGGGTCGCTGTGGGGGCGCTTGCTGACGAGAGCTTGGCATGGATGCGGGTGGGGCCCTGGTGACCTGGGTCTTAACCGGCTGTTGGGTGGACACACCTCCCTGGGGTCTAGGGGCAGCGGACATTGCACTTGGGGTGGGGCGGGGTGGTGCAGCTGCAGATCTGACTTGCTGAGCTGATGAAGGTGGTGGTCTAGATGGCTGGCTAGGTTGTGACCTTTGAACCGGGGTTACTGTCTTGGATGGACTACTAAATGAGTCAGTCAGAAGGGTGACCTATCCACAATGAGAAAATGAAAGAACCCATTATTAGTCAGAATAACTACTGAATCAACCGTTATGTTAACATTTAAGGGTGGTATTCTCGAAAGCGGACTAACTTTGGTCCATGGTTTAATCCACCGACTAAGTATGGAATGCCAAGTGTCCATACAAATATATTTTTGAATACTATGATAAGTCCCTACATTACCATCATAACATTATAATATCATAGTTATATTGTTGTATATCAATTGTTGTATATCAGCCCTCGCGCTTTGCTTCTCTGCTGCGGAGTATGCATCACCAGTATGGAGTAGGTCGGCCCATGCACCCAAGATTGACCCAGCTCTAAATTCATCTTGCAGAGCGATCACTGGATGCCTTAGGCCAACTAAAGTAGAAGACATCTACCTGCTCTGCGGTATTGCCCCTCCACACGTCAGAAGGTTGGTCTTGTCCCAGAAAGAAAAGGACAAACAAGAAAACAATCCACTCCACCCACTCTTCGAACAACAGCCAGTGGGCAAGCGGCTCAAATCCAGACACAGCTTTCTGCACTCGGTAGAGCCTCTTAATACTAGCCCTCACAACCAAAGGATGACTTTGTGGTCTAACCACCTTCAGACCACTCCACATAAACTCTCCCTCAGCCCGAAGGAATCCCTCGCAACCGGCTCCAGTGAGACTTGGCCTACCTGGCTTAGCCTCAACCGCCTAAGAACTGGCTACGGTCGATGCAGAGTCCTAATGCAGAGGTGGGGTCTAGGAGACGAACAAACGGCATGTGAATGCGGCCAGGAACAGACAATGGAACACCTGCTAGTCTGCCCACTCCTGCCAGAGCCATGCACCCAAGATGACCTGGAAGCCGTTAATTGCCATGCCAAAGCCTGTGTGGACCACTGGACGGGACTTGTGTAGTGACTCGATAAGAAGAATTATGTAATTACATTTTATTTTAATTTAGTGACAGATTAAATTATTCAAAAATATATTCATATGGACATTTGGCATTCCATACTTAATCGTTGGATTAAACCATGGACTAAAGTTACTCCGCTTTTGAGAATACCACCCTAAGACTTTTTCCTCATTCACCCAATCAGTTGACTGATCATATAAATGAAGTATTTTTACATCCATATGTAAATTCTCCAGTAAATTTCAAAATCTGTCTAGGTTATATTAGTCTACCAGTAATTAATTTATCTGTGTTAACATGTCACGAGTAAATATTTTCTAAAACATGCGCAAGCTTCTAGGCAATCAGAAAGAACATGCAGATCATTGAACCCACGGTACCTTTCAAGAACCCCATGGCCCGTATTCTACTCAAATCTCGAATCAATGCTTGGTTTCAACTTTTGTCCAAACTCAGGTTAAACAAAGGAAGTAAGCCTGAATTCCTAATTTTCCTTTTGTTAAATGTGATCTTGGACTTGGTTCAGTTTCAACTGAATTGGTAGATTATGGACATAGGTGCGGTGAAACCTCCAACCTCACTCAAATATATCAAATATGTTAGTCGAATTTTATCCCCTTTCCGACATGTAATCCCACATGCGATAGAATAGTGCTCCATTGTGAAAGCCCCCTTCACACATGACATAGTAAACTGGCTATAAAACTAAAATGTGATCAATAAAATGACATAATCAAAGTGCGCTTCACGTTTCTGTTTCTTAAAACACTTAAAGGTACATGCAAGTTGATACACTTAGTGCCATTGTTGCACATCCACGTGATCATTGACACATAAAATATTTTGAATTTCCCACCACTTTTTTTTTTTTTAGGTGGTTTCCCGCATCAAATGTGAACAAGTCTTAATGCCAAAATGGAAGCATGCAGTGAAGGTAAAACACAATTTTGGTCAAAGCCATAATATGAAGCAGAAAATATGAGAATTTTGATATAGATACAGATGTATATGTACGCACCAATTTAGAAGCAGCACCTTAAATATTTCATGAAAGTTCTACATTTATGAAATGGTATACTTTGTGAAAATAGTAAAGGCTGTATGAATTGTATACTATGTAATCTTTAAGAATATGAAATTTGTTACGTTTAGTAATTTAAAAAAATTATTTTTGATTTTTCAAGATGCAACAGGAAACTTATTTCATGGACCTTTCCAAAACTGTGCTTTACCGTGATAAGACTCTCAACACTTACAAGAATGCAAACTAAAGACAAAATGCAATCAGCAGGCAACCGATTGGTTTCATGCTTTTAGAAGGAAAGGTTGTCAGGGCGAGAAGACAACGTCTGAGACGGAACAGAATCGTTCACAGAGTTGTTGGAAATTGGTGCAGAAGACACAATCAACTGACAATGCAATGACACAGATTGAAAGACAAGTACAAAGATTAGAGACAGAATGTTAAAAAAGGAAAGACTCCAATTAGAATTTTTCTAAGTTCTCCAAATTTAACCTTTAAAGATAAAGATCAGTTCTGGTCATGCGATTGCATTGTGAAAGAAACGTTGTGGAATCGATCAGAAAATGTTTATCATCTAGCATATAAGTATTGGTGTGTACTGCAAGGTTCTGGAATCATCAAAATAATAAGAAATTTGGCCCAGCCTTGATAAAGTTACAATTACTGTACACAGAAAGAGGTATATGGAACTATGTGGCACGTGCGCGATATCTATCAGGTCCGAATAGATATACTAATTTACCAAATATATCAATTAGTAGGCGGCTTCTCGGCAAAATTTGTATCATCACAGATTAGTTAAAACATATTATTTCACATGATTGGTACCGGTAATAAGAGCTTCCATTTCATTTTTTGAGAGGGGGGCGTTTTCAAAACTGGTCTTTACCTTTGTGACGAGGCAAAACAGTAGCGTTTGTTTATGACATAATATGCTTCGCATTTCTGTATCTTATAACACAGAGGTCAGTGAATACGTGCAAGTCCTTTCTTGCACGCACTTGCCATTCACACCACATCTGAACAAGCCTTTAATGTTAATGTTAACGTTTTCAGGAACTAAAGCTTGTTTAAAATGTATCTAATCAAAGTCATCTTTTTTATCGTTTTAAGTCAGATTTCTCTGCGGGAAATAAAGATAAGAGACCGAATTGAAGAAGAATACGGTCTGCACGAACATATCACAACGGTAAAACACAGTTTAGGAGGGGTGTTAAATCAGGGAGAATAAACAAGTTCTTTTTGTTTTTGTTTAAACCCTCTTAGCATATTTCGAATGAATATACTATGATTTCAAAGGTTATAAAGACTGTTAAATTGGCTGTTCTTTGTAAATTAGGATGAAAAATTTCTTTGCATGTTTCTTATTTTTTCATATGAAGAATAAATGTTCATCATCCTATATACATCTGTTAAATTTGAAGAAAAAAAAATTCTTCATATCTCTTCAAAATAATGTTTGGAAATAGAGAAATAAAGTCATAACAATACAATGGAGGTCCTATTACCGCTGTTTAAAATGCCTTAATTAAATGGCCTGTATAAAATCAGCGGAAATTAATGCATGTACATGTAAGTCTACCAGTATGAGTGAAAGAGTACATTAATCTACACAAACAGACAACAAAATGCACTGCACAGCACAACATCCAAATCCAAATCCAATCTCAAGTTTTGGTTGCAATAAAGAAATAATAATAATACTAACACATTCACAATTAGACAGTTATGTGAACATAATGTTACAACACAATATTCACAAGATAACATAAAGACTGCATTACACCACACTGACATAATAACTCATAAAGGTCTACCTATGCAAACATTGCTAGCCTCTCTGACAAAAACATTGCATGACAATCATCATTCAAACTAAATACAGTAAGTTACTTCTTTACCTTATTGAAAACTCCTCTACCAAAATAATCTGCTACAACTGAAAAGCCATCTTGAGATTTTTCCAGCTACGTAATACAATAATGAACATAAGAGAGAGAGAGAGAGTACAAGTTAAAAACATTAGACAAGATCAATTTTGAATAGAATATGGTTCTTTTATAATGTATTAATTTCTGAAAAATTCAATAGAAATCTAAAGCTTAAAAACATAGCTTTGTAAAGCATACAGATGATAATAGCTATGATAATTATCGGATTTAAAAGAGCTTTTCCCCAAGGACACAAAATGATAAAATATATAATGTTCAATCAATTATAAGGCGTTACCTCTGGGTGAATTCAAAAATAAATGTCTGCTTCAGTTTTAATAACTGCTTTTGTGGGAACAGATCCATGTAAAAACAAAACACGTCCATTTTCACTTGGAGATGTGGTATATAATTGTAATACTTTATATTAAAGGGATCTGGTAACTTTGTCTTAGATCCTTTTAAAAAAATCCTTGATTTAGCTCATGCTGCAATGATAATTATAAACCTTTAGGTCAGCTAGTCAGGAACCCCATGACTTTTACAGGCCAAACGCCTGTCTGATTATCAAGATATTTAAAGATAAACTCCAGTACTGGTAAAAAAAAAAAAATAATTCTCACAGAATCAAACGAAACTTACACTGAATGTTCAAGATTACAAATAAATGACATGTGCCAAACAATTTTGGAAGAAAATGTATACTGGCTGAGTAATGAGCATAGAAAGACAAGGAAACCAAGGTAGTACCATCCCCGACAACATGTGTGTTGTCCCATATATAGCTTTCTATGTGAGTGTTTGTTACTTTACCAAGACTCGGTCAAATTTATTATGATTATGATGACTCCAGAACCTTACAGTGCACACCAATACTTACATGCTACATGATCAACTGTTTCTGATCCTTTTACACCTTTTCTTTCACAATGCAATCGCATTACCAGTACTAAAGTTTATCTTTAAGATTGAAAATCGAAATCAAATTTTGCGTTTGCCAAACGGTTTTCATAACACTAGTCTATAAGGGAAAACGAGTATGGTAAAACCGGTCACTCAAAGGTTTTTACTTTTTTTGAGGCACTTCTTGATTAATTTGAAGCGCAATTTTTTTAGGGTTTCAATATAACACCATATCACAGACACTGATAACACGTAGGGCCGTACATCTCAGATTTAACATTGTTAAACGATGCCTTTAAAGGGAAATGGTATGTGTGATTGTGACTAAAAAGATGTCTACTGACCTGTCGATGAAACTGTTCATGGAGGTCTTTGCTCTGCTCCTGTGCCTTGATGATATCCAGAACCTTCCTGTTCTCAGGCAGGCATGCAGGACACTCCTGCTCATTCTCAGCATAACTCTCAAAGCAACTGTAACATAGAAATCAGGGTTAAAGTTGATTTTATTACTTTAGTAATAATAATTAGTTGTACAGTCAGGGGTGATAGTGAGCACTAAAAAGTTTTTTTTTTTTCCTCAACCAAGACAGGTGCCTATATTATATGTTTCAATATGAGAGACCATTTTCAAGGGAAACAATAAATGTGCTTTTTTTTGTGTGTATTTGCTCGTTAGAAGTTCTTTTTTGTTTACATATCTGAATGTAAGCTTAGGTAACATTAAACCTAATCAAGATAGTACATGTGTTTACCACAGGTCTATGATGTCGGTCTACCCCTGTGTGATAAAATTACAACTTTCAACAATTATGCATTTTGTGTTCAGGACTCATCTTTAGTGCCACTACATTTCACTGAGCTACCTGAGCAACTACATGTATGTACATTTCACTGAGCAGCCTTCCCAACTACATGTATGTACATTTCACTGAGCTGCCTTCCCAACTACATGTATGTACATTTCACTGAGCTGCCTTCCCAACTACATGTATGTACATTTCACTGAGCTGCCTTCCCAACTACATGTATGTACATTTCACTGAGCTGCCTTCCCAACTACATGTATGTACATTTCACTGAGCTGCCTTCCCAACTACATGTATGTACATTTCACTGAGCTGCCTTCCCAACTACATGTATGTACATTTCACTGAGCTGCCTTCCCAACTACATGTATGTACATTTCACTGAGCTGCCTTCCCAACTACATGTATGTACATTTCACTGAGCTGCCTTCCCAACTACATGTATGTACATTTCACTGAGCAGCCTTCCCAACTACATGTATGTACATTTCACTGAGCTGCCTTCCCAACTACATGTATGTACATTTCACTGAGGAGCCTTCCCAACTACATGTATGTACATTTTACTGAGCTGCCTTCCCAACTACATGTATGTACATTTCACTGAGCTGCCTTCCCAACTACATGTATGTACATTTCACTGAGCTGCCTGAGCAACTACATGTATGTACATTTCGCTGAGCTGCCTGAGCATGCATTTTGCTGAGCTGCCTGAGCAACTACATGTATGTACATTTCGCTGAGCTGCCTGCATGAGCAACTACATGTACAGTATGTACATTAAGCTGAGCTACCTAAGCAAAGACAAATACAGTTGCATGAAATGAAGGAATTAAAAAAAAAGATAATTCAAGTACTTACTGCTGATGGTAGGAATGTTGACAGAGAAAGTGAACAGAAGGCAGCTCCAGGGGATGATTGCACACACTGCACTTAGAGACCTGGAACATCTTAGCACTGGAGACAGAGATATAAAGAGAGAGAGAAAGAGAAGAAAGGAAACAGCATGGGAGGGGAGGGGAGGAAAGGAGGGTTTAGGGAGGAAATGGAGGGAGGGAAAATAGGGAGGGAGGGGAGAGAAAGAGAGAGAGAGAGCGAGAGAAAGAAGAGGGGGAGGAGAGAGACAGAGATAGATAGAGAGAGACAAATACATAGAGTGTAAGACGTCTCAAGGTAACCATTGCAATCATTTAATGTATCCATTAGAACATGTTGCATTATCAATACATACAGAGTGTTTCAAATATCTGTGGAAAATCAGATTATTTAAACAATAAATATGTACTTTGTGAACAAAATAAATAATGCTTTGATACTTCTTCTTATGTTAATTACCACATTTCTAAACTATATAAGAAACAAACTTTTATGAGCAAGCTTCTAGCCAATAAGTTATTCTAAACATTTTTTGCAATCTAATGGAGGGGGAAGGGGCTTTGGAAGCGCGACTCTCACCTTGTTTTCATCTCTTCAATCTGACTCTTCATCTTCTTAGTCTCTTCCCTATATTGTTTGATCAGTCTCTCGTCATCAGCAATCTGATCGTTCTCCTGCTGTAGTCGTCTGACAATGTAGTCCTGGAAATACAGGGCCAGAATAAGAGCATTATTGTCAAAAATTACGCTTGAAGCTACTGTACAAGCTGTTATTCTCATGAGGGTATTTTTTCCACAAGTTTTGCAATTTTTTTCATCTCCTTATCTTCTTCCTCTCTTCCCTACATTGTTTGATCAGTCACTCATCGTCCGTGATCTGATCGTTCTCCTGCTGAAGTCGTCTTACAATATAATCCTAGTAATCCAGGGACAAGACAAGGATATTATCATCAAAATTAAAATCGCAGCTACTATTGCATACGGTACTTGATTTTGCTATAATATTCCTATGTTTTTTGACAGATATGATTACACTGGAATTTAAACATTGCCTTGACTTTCTTCATTAATGTTATATCGCTGCCCCTCACCCCCTCCCCCCCCCCCCCCCAAAAAAAAAAAAAAAAAAAAAAAAAAATCATGGTGCCTATACATTCATGTATGAGGTCTCATTCACATACCTTTATGACCGACAGCGTGGCTGTGGAATTGTGGGCCAGTGTCTGGATCACCAACAGAGGGGGCAGCAGATTCCTTCGGTCAATTTGAGAGAGGACTTCTACGATGTACGGCTTGCAATTCTCTTCTTTGGCAGCGAAATAGGAGAGGGCCTGTACCCACAGATTGGGATCTTGGTTCCTGGGGTAGGAAAAACACACAGTGTAGAGTAAGATTTGATTAATTGGAACACTCTGAGATTCATATTTCATACTGTTGTGACTCAATTCATTACAGTTTAAACTTGTTTAATCTTTTAGAGGAACAAAAATGTAAAGTGCTGGTGAGCTACATTCAGAGTTTTTTTTTCTCATTCTGCTTCATATGACTTCTATCTCAAACTAACTGTAACCTCTTAAATGAAAGAAATCTGTTTAATTTCTTCAGGTAGATTAGTAGCACAATAAGAGACCTCAGTAATGAAAAGAACATATATATATATATATATATATATATATATATTCAATTCAATTCAATTTTATTTCATTCAGTTAAAAAGACAACATTTCATATAGCAACCAGCTATATAACATAAAATACACATTAAGAACATATTTGACATTTGGACATAAAATTATATGTATGGTAGGAATTTATTCCTTGAAATGCTAGAGCGCTATAATGGCAGCACAGCTAAAGCCGGGGTAATAATATCCAAGTTTGGAAGCGCTTAGAGACTTAATTGTGATTCCTGCTATATAAAAGCTGAATATTATTATTATTATTAAAATAAACTGAATAGGTTGCATCCTGAAAGGAAAAACATAATCCTTATATAAAGGTTGACCCTTTTTATAATAAAAAAATATGAAATATATCCGTTACTAAACATTATACTATACACAAATCAAGACAACAAACAAACATATATACAACAAACAAATAAAATATGTCTTGAATTTAAATGATTATTGCAGTTTATCTAAAAGAAATTTCTTATACCTACGTTTAAAAACATTTACACTAACAGAATTATGAATATAATGCATTAATTTTCATTACAACTAACATAAATTGCAAAACCAATTTATGGTCTTAATATTTTCTATGAACTGTTTATTCATGTTCATGTATTTCTTACCCGTATCTCTTGCAATCCTCAATGATTTGATCGTAACTGTCATGCTCCATATGAAAGTGGAGTATCTGTTGGTAGCTGTGAAATAGAAAAAGACAAACTTTTAATAAGGCGTAAATCAAAAGATGTTGTATCTTTGCGACCGACCCAAAAATCTTGAAAAAACATTATTGTATGAGTAGATTTCCGGAATATCACTTGAGAACATCTCTGCTTGAAAGGTATTAAAATTTAGATCTACAATTTTATATTACCCACATGTCTCCGTTCACCAGAAAAGGAGAGAGCGAGATAGAGAAAGAGGGATAGCATGAGTCACATACATGTAGATAGAGTGTGAAATATAGAGAGGAGTGAAAGATAGTAAGAGAATGAGAGGGAAAGAAAGAGAGAGAGAGAGAGAGAGAGAGGGGGATAGAATGAGGCACATAGAGTGTGAAAGAAAAAAAAAGGAGCAAAAGATAGAAAGAGAAGGAGAGGGAGAGACAAAGAGAGAGAGAGGGAGAGAGAGCAAGAAAGAGAGAAAAAGAGGCAACCAAAGTAAGTATACATTCATCAATTTATGTTTATTTTTTTGTTATTATTTAAGACCAAACAAAATGAATACTTACAGTTGAGCTTTCTCATACAGATAAAGTATTCCTTTCTGGAAACTGTGCATCTGACAAAGAACAAGAGCCTGGTCTATGTCGTATCTGGTCTGTTATCAGAAAAATATAAAAAATTCACAGAACACATAATGATACATGACAGTTCAGATGCATACAAGAAACACTAAAAGATTGATGACTGATTCTAACTACTGAGAATCACTCTATGTTTTTTACGTGTAATGTTGACAGCTCAAATTCAGTGTGAAGCTGGACGCTGTTTCATTACCTGGTAACTTGTTATCAATAAAAAATGCTATATATATTTGACAAATTTTCCCTCAGCCAATAAAAAGCCGAAATTGCAGTAGCTTATAACGATTATTGTAACATAATTGTTGTTGATACCAAGTTTTATGAAACAGGGCCATGTAATGTTAAAAAATGCGTCCACTTGTATGTCTGTGCGTAGGTACAGTGCCACGGGAAAGGAAAAACTCTATCAGTATGTCATCGACCATCAACTAAAAATTGCCCATACCCCAATCATCTTTCCCACTAATGGAATTCTTACTTCTCCCGTCTGCAGCAACGCCATGGCCTTCCTCTCGAGCTCTAACCGAGGGCGTTTCTCTGTTTCGTGAGCCATGTCATGGAGGTAGAGCTCCAGCAGAGTGTTGTAGATCTGACTGGATGACTCTGTTTGAACCTGATCAAGAAAAACAAGAAAACCATGAAGAATGCAAGGAAACTTTAAAGCCACACTGTACTACTTGTACATGTATCTACTTGCTCCCTCTATATAGAAAACAATGCCTAATCGGTGACCATTGGTCCCCCATGATCCTCTTTTTCTTGTTAATTGAGAGCTGAGTTGATGAGATAGCCACTTGTCAGTGACCTCCCTGGGCGGTCTAATCCCTCTTAGCCAAACTAGTACAGATGGCTTTTAATTTATAAAGATTCATGACTTCCCTCATTGAACAGTGCCGTCTTTGTCCGGGGTTGCACTCATCAGGGACCCGTTTCACAAAGCTTTTTTTAAATAACAAAATGACAAAAATCAGTGATAAATTTGCTGATAACCCATCAGAAGCAAGGATTTCACTAGCTTATAACAAAAACTGTCATTTGTCACTGATGACAAGTTTTGTGAAATGGGGCCCAGGGGGGGGGGGGGGGGGGGGGGGGGGGTGTTTCACGAAGCCTTTTTTTGAAAGACAAAATGACAAAATTCACAGTGACAAATCTGCTGATAACCAATCAGAAGCAAGGATTTCTGTCACCGGTGACAAGTTTTGTGAAATGGGGCCCAGGTCTCACTCTCCAGGTACCCATAACACTTTATTTTGCTTGCTAGGCGCGTTGTCTGTTCCCGACATTGACGATCAAGGCTTTCCATCTACTTCTGTCTCTGGTTCTTTGTAATGTGACGTTACTCTATTTATTTATTCATTAGTCTTTTTTTAGTAGAGTGGCTCCATCAGTAGTTAAATACTGTTTTCCATGTAGGCCCTTCTGTTTATACCAGTCAGCCCAATGAACTTATAACACATACAACCCGTAACACATACAGAGGTAAAGGAGACAGTTTCTTCTCATCTATTGCCCTATGCATTGTATATGAAAGGCGCTTTCTTCCTCTCTATGTGAGAGTGACAGTCTAAAAACACTTTATGCCTCAAACTCCCTTTTTTTGGCAAGAGTGAAAAATACCAACTTCAATGGAGGAGCCTGCGCCTTTGGATATTTCATAAACAGAAATATGGCTTCATATAAATGCTGTGAATTATCATCACCATCATCACCATCATCACCATCATCACCACAATGACTAAGTCCCTACATTTCATATAACCCCTGAAACAACACAGCACATACAATGTATACTTGTGCACGTGTTATTGGAGCTGTATGGTTCACTAGTTTATTCATTTGACTGTCAATTAAAAATTGTGAGAGCTTGAATCACAGATGCACTTTAGAAAAAGGCTTGTAATCTAGGTTTCTCTTCCAACCTAAGTTCCACACATGGGGACATAAAGAAGGATTACTATGAAACACCTGGCAGCATTAATCATTTTATATTATCATTACTCTCATGATTAAATTTTGTGTAAGTTATATGTTCATACTATATAAATCATTACTGTATTCTGAATATATCTCGATGCTAGGTATACATCTTGTTTTGTTATACCGGAATACTCTTACCTTGATCATATGTTCCAGAAATTCCATGAGCTGAGCTGAGTTGTTGACAAAGATATGGATGAACTCCTCTACCGAGGCTCTCTGGATGGGAGGGGGCATCCCCCCTGAGAGAGTGGAGGGGTCAACTAGGGGCCCTATTGTGAATGGGAGGAAAGGAGAACAAGAGATTGTATGATGCTTATAAGTATCGGCTTGCATGGTGATGTAGATATACTGTAGGCTTGTGGTTACACCATGTGAGAGAGGGGGAGGATTATGGAGACCTGGAAAGGACTCTCAGTAATCTTTCTTTCTTGACTGTTGGTATTCTTGAAAAAGACTGTTGATTATCTTTCTTAGCTTATAGTTCTAAGGAGAACTATAGCGCCAGTTGGAGAGGATGGGTAGTAGGAGTGACTCGACGTTTCGAACAGGTTGACTATCCATCGTCAGGCTTCACAGGACTACACACACACTCAAGAAAGAAAGATTACAGAGAGTCCTTTTCAGGACTCCTCAATCCTCCCCCTCTCTCACATGGTGTAACCGCAAGCCTACTGTATAAGAGATTGTATATTCATAATTAGCCTATTTTCATCGTTTAGATCTAAAAAACCACTGACTGCTGTATCTGCTCATTCCCTGAGTTAATACTAGATCCACAGAATTCCTGTATCCAATGGGTCAATACAGCATCAAGACTCTGAATACACCTAGAAATTCCTTTCACTATGGTACCCAAAGAAGACTACTCATCAAAACATCTTTGCCCCAACCGTATAGGTGCATGTTTGACAATTTACACCATTTGGATATCCCGTCTAAAGTCACCATCTACAACTGTGTAATAAAAAGGACTTTTCCCTTTGGTTTTAACAGGTGTTTTTGGTCACAAATGGGCCCCATATCGTACCTCCCTAGTCAGTAGTGTGACGATTTTATGAAATGTCTTCATTAGTTGACATAGCAATCAACTTACTGTTATGTATCTTCACTAACATGCATATAAAGCAATTTGTGATTGATCTTTGATTTTATGCATCCAATTCAATAGAAAATGCAGATGAAAAACTCACATTTTGACTATGAAACTATTCATGGTGCACAGATACATGCACATGTAATGCATTTATCAACTATTGTTACAGGTACATGTTATTCACAAAAAGAGAGAAATATGCAGGCATTAACAAAAGTCTATCTGTAGTAGATATTCATGCAGAAAAAAAAATCTGCTATACAACATTCTTTCAAACTCTGTGCAATAATTCCATGCTTGAATCAATTACCATTAGAATGTTCACTATCGGATGATGTCATGGATTCTTGGGCTGTGAAACAAACATTTTGAGTTCAAATTTGAATTACCCCTGATCAGCATACATGTCTTTAAAAAAAATTAGGCTAATTTTTGGAATCGTCTACAGGGCGTCTAAAAAAAAGAAGGTGGAATTGAATTTTGTACTCAACCATCGTCCTTGAAACTTCATGGGTACTGTAGTAGTAGTATCTCCTAAAGTTTGTGAGAATTTCACAAGGATTTAATCCAAAACTGTAAAGTTATGAATGCTTTTTGTAAGGTTTGATATAGGAGCCACCCGGTTCCAATTTTATTTTGCGGCAGTGGTTATTCTAGCAGTTTACAGCATCAGGGGAGTGTTTCACAAAAATGTAAAGTTATGTCTGCTTTTTGTAAGATCTTACATTTTTCAAAGGTTACAATGAGAGCAGCGCACTTAATAGCATCTCTGCACAATTAGCATACTGTCATGTATACCCCTTATCTGAACATTAAGTGGCAAGCTCTCAAAACGACTTCAATTCTTTTCACAAAATAGATGTTAAACCATTAACTACTGAATTCTAATATTCCCTATAAGTTTGATATAGGAGCCCCCAGGTTCCAATTTTATTTTGTGTCAGTGGTTATTTTAGCAGTTTACAGCATCAGGGGAGTGTTTCACAAAGACTAAGATCGACTTTAAGTTGGACTAACTATGGCAGGCCATTCATGCCACTGGTTGCTCTCACTGTTATGATCTTTAGATAATGTTTTTTCCTTCACTAATGAGCTATCAAAAAATGTAAATTCTGTAGATTTGTGACCATGATTTGTACAGTACGTCCCTTGAGAGACAAATGCCAGTAAATGGTGAGAGCAAACAGTGGCATAAACGACCTGTCATAGTTAAGTCCAAATTAAAGTTGATCTTAGTCTTTATGAAACATTCCGTAGGGGCCCGTTTCATAAAACTTTGTATCTATAACAAATGCTGAATTTCCATGACAAATTTGCTCTCAGCCAATCAGATCCCATGATTTCAGTAGCTTATAACAGTAGCTTGTAACTTAAAGTTGATCTTAGTCTTTGTGAAACACTCCCCAGGTGTGACCAAGACTTGACACATGATATCAAGGTTAATGACGTTCAATACGATGTGTACTTACTGTCGGCAGGCTTGTAGTCTGTGCACAGGACCTTGAGGAAGTCTGTGGCCTCCTTGGGTACCTCTGTCATCAGGATCTTGCCATATTTCTTGATGTTGTCCATTGCCTTGGGAGGGTAGGGTGAAGAGAAATAAATGAAATTCACAAATTTGTGAAAGTAGCTACATGTACCTGCAATCCAAAAGACAGTTCCATCTGTGGACCAGTTCAAGAAACTCTTGGGGGGCATTTCACAAAACTTGTCATCAAATTACAGTTTTTGTTATAAGCTACTGAAATCCTTGCTTCTGATTGGTTATCAGCAGATCTGTCACTGATTTTAGTCATTTTGTCATAGAAAAAAGGCTTTGTAAAGGTCCCTGAAGTCAATCTATTTTTAGCTACAGAATAAGGATTTTCTCATTGGCTCAACTGGCCTCTTGAAGTAATCTATTCGCTATTGCTTGAGTGGCCCATATACATATGGAGCTAATACACCCTTCCACGGTTACAAAAACGTGCATGCATCGACATGGGCGCCATTTTAAATTGCGAGTAACTTTGATTTTACGCAGCATGCAAAGCGCATTTGTCAATACGATGTGAGCGCGCAGCGCAGGCATTGACGCAACAATACATGCGCGTTTGAAAATATTGATGACGCAATGTTTTCTCGCAAATTAAAATGGCGGCTGTATTAACCGTGAAGGGGTGTATTGTGAATCACTTTTCAAGGAAGAGAAAGCAAGAGGGCATACCTTTAGAGACATTGGACGTCTTTATTGTCATTTGTAAGTAGTTCAAGACTGTAGACAAAAATGTTAACAGTAAATGTTGCAGTGAAAACATTCATGAATCCCAAAAGATGTCAAATGGCAGCAAGTTCCACCATTTATCAAAAAAGGTGCAAGATTCTTATTTGACACTATAGGTACCAAATGCTAATGTCTCCCTTGTATCAAATTGTGTGAAATCTACAATTCTTAATTTTTGTTAATCATACCTCATTAAATTCCAGTGTGGTGATGTAATTAAGAGCCTTCTGGTAGTCCTTGATGTCTTCTAGCTGTACCTTAAGATACCAGTCATGCTGCATGTGCTTCTCGGCTAGGAAGAGGGCGTGCTTGAAGTAACCAGCTTGTCTGCAAACCTGTTAGGAAACAAAAATTGAAATTTCTATTTCCAATCATAAATATCTTGATAATCAGACAGGGATCCACTTGCAAAAGTCATGGAATTCCTGACTGACCTACAGGTTTATAATTATGATTGCAGCATGAGCTAAATCCAGGGTTTTGTTACAGAATCTAAGGCAATGTTACCCAGTCACTTTAAAGAAATCCAGGGTATGAATACTGGAAATTCAGACACCTTTGCATACATGACACTTACAAATTTCATGAGAAGTTAAAATTGTGCGCAAGTTTCATGCCAGTACAGCTGCTACAATATCTGAAATAGCATCCTGTCCCACAAAGTTGCAAAATTAGCTGATGGAAACATTGATAAAGACCAATGATATAGATCTCACTTCAAATGATACATAATAATGAATATAATCCAGAAAAGACAAATGCAATCTACCATTAAATTTTGTACAATATTCAAATTTTTAGTACTTGTTTTTTATCATTTGCATGGAACATTTCCCTAGAACAACTAAACTTTGTTCACTTCCAGAACACTCTGTTGTGAGGGATAACCGTTACTGAATCTGTATGTGACATCATACTGAATTAAATGACAAGTCCTTTATGAACATACCTTCATAGCTGTTTCCACATCAAAGTCGACATCTTTGTCCTTTGTCTAGAAAGAGAGAGAGAAATAGAGAAAAATAGAGAGAAGAATTAGAATTAGACAAAAATACATGATCTTGCACAAGTAAAAGAAGAGATAGCTGAGCATCTACTACTACTACTACTACTGAAAGAATGTAATTTGCAAGCACAGTTTAAGTTTGACGTACCATGATAAATTCATCTAGTTTGTTTGTATCTTTGAGCTTGGTGTAGCAGTTGAGTAGGAGAGTAGTGTGATCTTCATTTGCTATGGACTGCTTATGAAGCTCTTGAAGGTATGCTGTCAGGTTGTGTATCCGCTGAGCATCAAGGAACTAGAGTAGGGTGGAAGAGGAAAAAAAAGCAGTGATAATTTGATAGAGCATCTAGATTAAACAAGTTTACTAATGTATCTAAATGAAAGGCCCGCAATAGTTTCTTAACATAAAATCTTTCAGTCCCCCCCCCCCCCATCCCCCTCCCCCTCATCCCCACCATCACAGTCACCATCATACAACCATTACCATAACCACCGTTACCTCCACCACACAACTATCACCAACACCACCATCAACATCATCACTACCACCACCACCTCCATCTTATATCGGTATATCCTCTCACCTTCCTGAGGACAAACGATTGCTCCAGTATCTCTTCTTGTACTGCTGCTCTTCATCATCATCATCATCAACATAACACCACCATCATCATCATCATCATCATCATCATCATCATCATCATCTTCACTATCATCATCATCTTCATCATCATTGTCATCATTGTCATCATCACCACCATCACCATCACCATCACACCACCACCATCACCACCATCCTCATCTTACATCCTCTCACCTTTCTGATGACATATGATGGTTCTAGTCTCCCTATGGTCTTCTTATACTGTGCTATAGCTCCATCATGATCTCCCTTGCTGTACAAATGATCTCCATACTGTGTGAAGATGTCAATCAGTCCATCGTAGTCGTAATGCTGGCTCTTGGCAAGGCTGCGTATCAAAATAAATGCAAATATATAACTGTAAAGATAACTGTTATTAAAACATGCATGAATCGGGTGGCGGGGGGGATTCGTGTTAACGCTCTTGGGTCATTCCATGTCAAATCACCCAATGGTTTTAACCCGACCATTTTTTATTTTGATGAAACTTAGTGTAATTGTTGAGTGTGATCTCACAGCACCAAACCCCAAATTTTAGGTCAATCGGGTGAGGGGTTTGGGAGATACGGCCCACCAAATTTTGAGATTTTTTCAAAAATGGGGGTGGCGGGCCTACCTTTGAACCCTTGTATTTCTGGACCTAATTGGTCAATATTCACAAAATTATCCTAGTACCGACTCAGAGGCCTAAAGCCATACATCCTGTTAACCCTTTAGGCCTATATGAACTTTTTTATTCAAGTACTGCTGACATTTAGAATGGATATGCCTAGAACAAAAAAGCATGTGGAAGATGTATGTTGTACTGTGCATATTGCATGTATTGTATACATTATAATAGGGTTTATTGTGAATATCTGTAAGTATGGATACTTTCAATCCTTATTGCTCCTAAACAAAAAATATTATATCTCTGAAACTTTTATATGTTTTAGTGAACATGTCAGAGATTACATTTCATGAAAAATGTTGTCAAGGTCACGCGATCCACAAGGTCAATTTCAAGGTCAAATCTTAGGTCAAGAGGTCAAAGTACCCCAACATGTACGAATTTTCAAAATGGCGGCAGATTTGGAATCCTTATTGAATACCCTTTCCAACAATACAAATTTTGTGAAGTTTGACCCATTAGGTCCCGAGATACAAGAGTTCAAAGGTAGACCCACCACCCCCATTTTTGCAAAAATCTCAAAATTTGGTTGGCCGTATCTCCCAAACCCCTCACCCAATTGACTTAAAATTTGGGATTTGGTGCTGTGAGATCACACTCAACAAGTACACTAAGTTTCATCAAAATAAAAAATGGTCGGGTTAAGATTTTCAGATTTTTGGGGTGATTTGATATGGAATGACCCACTTGTAAATTGCAAGGACATTTGGTGATGTAATTTGTAGTGATATTTTGTTTTAAAAAATGCTCTATTTGCATGGACAGTTAGGGTTAATTTGTCTGTGTGTGAGATGCAAAAAAGGAGAAGACATATCTGAATAATAACTAGGCCTTTTCCCATTTATTTACACACAATCCATATCTGATTTCTTTTTTGAAAACGCTTACTACTTTCCTACTTTTCTACTCTCTTTCTCACTCTATGCTCTTTTCTCCTTGTATTAGTATTCACATCTTTCTACCCCTCCCTTTTTCTTTTCCTTGTCCTCCCCCCCCCCCCCCCCCCCCCCCCTCCCCTCCTCTCTCTCTGTGGCTCTCTCCCTCTCCTCGGCTACCTTCCTCTGTATTTTTATCTCTCCTTCCTTATCTCTTTGATATCAAGTGTGTTTGCCTACTGATGCAATGTATAATAATCTCCTTTTTTTTTTTAAATACTATATATCTTTTATACATTCTATATTTTTCATAATATTATTGTATATATTGTATTATTCTAATTGTAAGGTGACCCCTTTAGCCTGTGCTGATGGTCAGTTGTTAATTACCAATAAATAAATAATAAATAAATGAATACGTGCTACTTACTTGATGGCCATGACATACAGATTCTTCTTAAACAACATCTCAAGTTTGGTCTGAGTGTCCTTCTCTTGGAGTTGATACAGCTGCAAAGGAAACAAAATATATATCTTGAACAACAATGGCACAAAAAAGCTAAAATAGCATAAGAGAATTAAAGTTAGAGCATTATAAATGCCTCTCTCTATACAGCTTGAGAAAATTATGTATTTGGGACTACATTTTTATCTTCATGTAAACGAAACATGTATTCATTGACAATATCGGTCTGTGGCATCAGTTAATATCTGTTGCATATAAAAGAAAGCCGACATTACATGTATTAGCTATTCATGCAGTGGATATCTTACAAACAATGAGATGAGATCTTTATGATCAATTCACGTAGAAAGAGTGGATGATCTTTACTACTAACTAATTTCATGGTTGATAATTAGATTCAACAATAACATGCACTTACTTTCCTGTCTCCACCTAGGACATAGAGGGAGCCCCACTCCTGAATGATGTCCAGTACTTCTGGTACAGGTGCAGAATAAGCTGAAGGTAAAATTAGGATAAAGCAAAAAAATGAACATTAACCATCTCAAAATTTTACTCACCTTCTTTTTACCTGGGTGTAAACTACAGCACATTAATTTAACTAGACACAGGTACAGGAACCTAACTCGATACACAGTTTCATGACAGTATGTGTTATCCCATACCCCCTTAATCTAAATTTAAAAAAAATTGGCTAATAAATGACATGTCAAAAAAATTAATTATTTTAAAAGCAACAGACTAATTTATGGGCAATCATTGCGAATACATGTATACCAGTGATAATCAAACCAAGTCCATGGCTGCATTTCAAACATTCTCCATGAAATTACGTTTGAGTGCACACTCATAACTGCATGATCCTAACTTTGTCATGAATAACCACTTCAAATTTTGATAACTTACCGATGAACTTATTCTGGATGTCGTAGACTGTCACTGTATCCATCATCCTGGACATGCCTTCTCTGCATGTTTGGAAGAAAAATTCAGGTTAAGAATAATGCCATGAACACTTATTATTTCACACCAAACCTATGACATTATGATGCTCACCTCACTGTGCAGCAAAACTATCAATTTCAGAGTATTCATAATCCATTTTTCAAGTATTTGAAATAGTAAATAATTCATGATATATCTTTAATACTGTTCAGATTTAACAAGAAAACTATTTAATATCTTTCTATCAATCTGTCTATCCATCTATACATCTACATATCTATTTATCTATCTACATATCTATCTATCTTTATGTCAGTATGTTTGTCTGTCTGTCTGTCTGTCTGCATGTCTGTCTGTCTAGCCATCTATATGTCTACCTATCCATATATCTATCTATCTATGTATACATCTATCCATCTATCTGTCTGTCTGTCTGTCTGTCTGTCTGTCTAGCTATCCATCTATTACAATTCTCAACCAGATATTTGTCTTGGTATGGTTTGGCAATCTTTAGCTACCACCACCAAATAACCAATGGAGTATTTCATTTTTGTAATACCCCTCCATTCATCTCTCAATCTTTCTAAATAGATATCAATCTATCTGTCTATCTATCTATCTATATACATATCTATCCATTTTATATTGAAATCTACCTATCTATCTACACATCCGTCAATAGACCTATCTATAGTATATATCTATTTATCTATAGCTATCTACCCACCCTTAAATTACCTATCTATAGTATATATCTATTTATCTATCTATCCACCCATCCATCCATCTCTCAGACTCTCACCCAGCTATCTGTCTCGGTATTGTCTTGCTATCCTTGGTTACCACCACCAGGTATCCTCTGAACCAGTGAAGGATGGTCTTGCGCCCCTCAAATGCCAGGCAAGGGCCACGCCCATCTTGCTGGTAGAAGTACACCGCCTAAAAAAACAAATAGGATACCAGTATTTGATTTGTACCTTTAAAATTTTGAAATAAATTACAAAAATATGACTTTCATATAACAATGTACATGTAATTCATGTTTTATACATCAACTTGTACTGAGAACATCTCTGTACTCAAAATAATATCAATACAAATAAAAGATGTAGGCCCTACAGTGATTTTCATAGACGAGTAATTGCACAAGATCAATATCATGACTACCTGAATGTTTTCAGTCAAATTGGTAGTAAGGCGAAGATCTTGAATTTGATGTTTCATACACATCAACTGGTGTCAATAATTTCAGAAAGATATGTTTTAAAATGCTATGAAATTCTAATCTGCATAAACAAAATCGAGTTTTTGTTAATTATATTTATTAAAAAATTAGTGCTTCTCTTGATCATTATGGCAAGAAATCAATGCTTTCAAGGCTATAAAAGTTCAAGTAAGAGCATCACTTACATCGTTTCTGCCGATGACAAACTGATTGTCTTGCGTTGTATCGCTGATGACTGCACAGTGAGATGAACAACCATGGTTGTCCAAGGTTTCCTAAGAGAGAGAAGAAAAAAAAGTACATGCAAGTTGTAATATTTCATTGCCTTAAAACAATTATCGCAGTTCATCCCCCTTGACCTGCAGCCCCCACCCCTCCCTCTTTTCAATTCGTTTAAATATTTGGACAAATTTATTCAATATTCAGACAACTATCACCTGATATTCAGGCAGCGAGATGGTCTCTTTGTATTATTTTCTGTCTTGTAAAACTTCTTTGACAACAACAGCAAGAACAACAGCAAGAGCTGATCGAGGTAAAGATTCCAAAGTATTCAGGTGCAGAAAGAGATGCTCCATATGTGATATGCACAAAACATTACAGAATATTGCTATCATTATCATGAGCTTTTTGTCTCAATACAACAAACTGATTTTAAGTTTGTAACTTTCAACTTTGGAAAGGCCAGGGTGTCACCCATCGATCTGAGTATACAAAAGTACTTCATTGAACATTGAACTCAGGAGTAACCAATAGTAAATTTGCAATAAAAATACTTGTTCTTGAAATGGATCCTTTTTTGAGCTCATGTACAATATGCTTGAGAAATGCAACCATCAAAATCCTGTTCATAATCACTGTCTTAAAACCAAAATCAAACTCACCAACTTTATCATCATCACATCATCATTACCATCGCCATCAATATCACTATTATCACTTTCAATCATAATCACCATCAACATACCATCATCACCACCATTACCATCGTCATCACCATGATCACTATCATCATTAACATCATCATCAATTGCTATACTCACTGTACGGACATCCTTGGTGCCGATGTGACAAGCTATGACAGCGTTTTCAGTGGAGATGAAGAGAACGTTACTGCGCTGAGTGTGTCTGAATGCCAAACCTGTGACCTGCGTACGACCCTTGTGCACGACCTTGGGTGACTTGCTGTGTCTGTTGTATCAAGGAGATATGGGAATTAGAGCATGCATTTTTAACTCATTGCCTACTGGAACCTAGTGGTCCCTGTGTTAAGCCCATGGGAACTAGATAATTCAGTAGTCAGTGGGTTAAATCGATAGACATTTTGGAACGACCACATTTCCTCCTATTATTTGATTGATACATGTTCACTACTAACAATGCCACAAAAACATTTATAATGCAAAGATTCACTCATTCTTCATCTCATAGTAAAATACTTTGTAAACAAATGGAAAGGAAATTTAAATATTGCTATACTGGTAGCATTCAAGGATAAACTTAACAGACTTTGAGTGGATATGAACACAATGTACATTCATCATCCTTAAAGATCATAAACATGTATATCCAAACTGAAAAATGAAATGGATGAATTATATATGAACGGAAAGCTTATAAGCCATAGATTACAATAATATCAATTATATCAATTGAAAATCAGAAGATGTTGACCTAACAAGGGAAACGCTCTCGGCGGTCTCGCCTGCATAATGCAATTCAATATGATAAACCAGAACGTCAATGACGTAGTGCTCATCCGCATCTCGCAACAACAAATATCGTGGTACACTTTTGAACTGGTCAAAAAATAAAAATTTGATGCCCTGGAAGGGACATAATTTCATTTCATTTGCATAAAGTACCATAAATAATCAATGGAGCGAAATCTCAAAATTCTGTGTAGAAGTTTAGTGTTCCAAATTTAGCTCTACCAGATAAGGCAAACCAAATCAAAATCGGTCAAGAAATGAGGGAGAAGAAGCAATTTTTGTTATTTTTGGAATAAATTTGCATAAATTACCATTATTAACTAATGGAGAACAATTTCAAAATTCGGTGTAGAATTTAGTGTACCAAAGTTAGCTCTACCAGATAAAGCAAACCAAATCAAAATCGGTCGAGAAATGAAGGAGAAGGAGCATTTTTTGTGATTTCAAATAAATTTGCATAAATTAGCATAGATAATGAATTTCACGATTCTGTGTAGAAGTTTTAAATCCCCCTCCTAGCCCTATCATATGAAACAATCAGAATCAAAATCGGTTGGAAAATAACGAAGAAGAAGCATTTTGAAAATCTTGATGATGATGCCACAACATAGCCCAAGTCTGTTGACCTGAAATGACCTTTGACCTTGACTTTGTGATCTGAAATTCTACTCACATGATTGGGGATACTTGATTACCCTATAGTCCAAGTTTCATTGACTCAGAACTTATACTTTAAAAATTATATCAAAAATTCAAAAACTTAACCTTAGGTTAAGTTTTCGATGATGATGCTACAACATAGTCCAAGTCTGTTGACCTGAAATGACCTTTGACCTTGACTTTGTGATCTGAAATTCTACTCACATGATTGGGGATACTTGATTACCCTATAGTCCAAGTTTCATTGACTAAGAACCTATACTTTAAAAATTATATCAAAAATTCAAAAACTTAACCTTAGGTTAAGTTTTTGATGTTGACGCCGTCGCCGCCGCCGCCGCCGCCGCCGCCGTCACCGGAAAAGCGGCGCCTATGTCTCGCTTTTTGCTACGCAGGCGAGACAAAAACTTGTTATTGACTTGATGACAGCATCTTATGTGGAGTACTCATATATTCACAATGGCTTTGAATTAATTAAGCATGACTCATCGCCTCAGCTGTATAGGTAAACCGATGGGATCCACATATTATGTCGTCAATGAAACTTAAGCAAATTTGACCCGTGTTTACCAGTAATTTCGAGGAGTGCAGAAAATGAGGTTTTAAATACTTTTTATTCCATTATATTTGTATTCTACATTCATTCAGTTTTCCATTTAAATCAAGTTGTATTTACATCAGAAAGGGTCAACATCACATCATCATTGTCTTCACCCCTATTACAAACATTGCTACTATCTTTAATACCACCTTCCTTATCATCACCACCACCGGCATTCATCATAATCATCACCACAATCATGATTATCAGTATCCTCATTTGCTGACACCACCACCGCCATCATCATCATCCATTCTTACCTGTCCCTGGTCACATCTCCCTTGAAGAGCGTCACAGTTCCATCTTGGAACCCAATGGCCATCATGTTGAGGTTCTCGCTGACCGCTATGGCCGTCACGTTGGCCGTTGCGTTGCTGCCCGGCAGAGCACGGGTTATTCTGCTGCATGACGGGTTGTTGGACTTGTCACGCTAAAAAGTAGATGAACAAAATTAATTGTAACTCAAATTCTTTCACCATTACCTCAACTACTCTAGCAGATATCCTTCCCATTTATTTGTGAAAAGGATGAAAATAGCTGCTTGGTTTCAATCTTTGTTTTCAACTAAATACAAACAGTACATGTATAAGTTAAATTCAGCTGGAATGCATTTTGCAATACCTTCTAATACATTTGGTAAAGTTTAAAGCAAATTAATTGTATGCAATAACACAGCATACATTGATTACTTAAAGTATTATAACTCCCAATAGTACAGTGTAATACAAAGTACATTTCTTGTTTAGAATAAATAGAAATATATTATGCAAATGGACAATTTAATCATATAAATCTCCCATTGCAAACAAAGGGAGTGATTGCAAGGTGTCTAAAACATTTAAATCCTATAATTTGGCACATAGTCACATAAAGATACAAAAAAGGGAAAAATCAGAATTTATACTTCTAAAGAGATAAAAATGATGCAGTTTTCTTTGAGAATATTACATAAAACTATTACTGTACCTTGTCTAGATTCCATACTTTAATGACGGGGTTGGTCCCAGCTTCATCTTGCTATAAATATCAAGAAAGTACACACAAAATGTTTAAAGACCAATATGAATTTTTATCGATTCTAAAAGTTCCACCCAGCCTATTAAAATGCAAATGACATATTTACCAATTCCACTTCAGCATTACTGTGTGTGTTATCATATCCCCTACATGTAAATATGGTTATATCCAGCAGTTGATATCACAGTAATTTCTTTTTGCCAAACCACTAAATACAACAAACAACATTTCTTTTATTTTGCCATCATTTTTAAAGTTGATATTCATTGATTTTAAAAACTAGTTTTATTTTCATTATTGCAAAGTTGAAACTTTGATTCGACAAGGTTATCAAAAATTCAATGCTTGGAAACATTCGAAGTAACGATTATTATAAATTACAAAACGCTTAAAAACAGCCCCGGCATAGCACCTGAAGAGCTCTCCGAACGCTGCTGAGATGTGTGAGATCACAGTATGGACATGACTTGCACAAGCAGACGATGTTCCATGACATCTCACACATTTTCAGTGCCTGTGTTTTCATCATCTCTTGAGTTCCTTCTCTTATTTCACTACCGTCAGGCTAAATGTATAATCTATTGACTCACTCTAAACCCCGCGCATGGTTTTATTTTGATGACAAATGCAGCGATACAAAAATAAAGGAATCTGTCGCTTGTAAACAAAATAAGACGCCATTGTATATACAGCTGCACACACCAGGGTATGTTCGGCGTTTCAAGAGGGAACAAATGCCGTCCTTAATATCATTCCGGGGGTTTTCAATTTGAAAGTCTGGTTTCTTTGATTGTTAATTAACCCTATCCTGTGTATTTACAAGCAAAAGATTTTAGTTATCAGAATCGGGTCATATTCCTTTTTGAATGGTTTGACATGCCATTACATTTATATACACTAAACTCATCATAATTTGAGAAATAATAGCTTTGCAATTACGTTCATTCTCTATGGGATGTCGTCTGCTTGGGCAGTGTTGGTCCATATAGTGACGTCATTAAAACATCAATATTTTTCCGGCGAATCTCTCGTATATCCCAGCTGCCATGGAGGTGGTTGTATTTGTATTTTTATAAATCACCCGATATGTAGTTGACCTAAAACTTGTCCGATAGCTGTTAGCTTACCAGTTCTAGTTATACATTAGTTGACATATTTGTGATCTTCTTTGAATTTCACCTTTAAATATCAACTGGCATGTCTCCTACTCATCCTCTAACAATTCACAAATATTTAACTCTCTCCTTATATCGCCCCCCCCCCCCCCCCCCCCCAACCTAATTTCTGGCCCCCTCTTTCTCTCTCTCTCTCTCTTCTTCTTCTCTCGCTTCTCTCCGCTCTCGCCCTCTCTCTCTCGTCTCTCTCTCTTTCTCTCTCTCTCTCTCCAACCTCAATTCCTTCCATATCCTCCTCATACATTTCTGCAATGTATACATTAATTACCCCTATGGTGAAGATGATGTTATGTTGCTTGAGCTGGTGGATGTGAGTCACTCTCAGCTCATAGGCCTTGAAGCCATCCAGCTCCAGGTTACGGTCAAGAAACAAGAGATTGCCTTCCGAGTCACCCAGGGTTACCTGGCCAACGCCCACTTGCACTTGCCGTGATGTCAATGTCCTATGCATAAAATTATTTATGAAAGTAAATGGGTGTGTGCACAATTTAGTTTACTTTAACTTTAATCAGGAGCAACAATAAACTCACACAAAGTAAGAGTAATTTTTTTGTTATAATGATTTCCATTAATTGCCATTAATCTGCAATATTATTAATACAAGTACCCTACATATTTCATCTGCATATGGAACTTATAGAATTACATTGCACATACTTATGAAACTCAAAACAGGTTACAGAATTTCAACATTCAAACAGACAAATGCAAATGAAGAGAGGGACATTGTATGACCTGTTCTGTGCAGAGGCAGCATAATTTGCCTAGGACTCCTGAGTGGAGTATCTTATGTTCACACTAGCAATTCCTAGATTTTTCTTTATGAAACAGATACAGGAACAGGTTTATTATAAACTGTAAATGTAGTGAAGTTTGTCTCCAATGTAGACATTTTGTGCTACATTTTGACAATGAAAAACAAAATTAAAATTCTAACAACAGTCAACTAATAAAGTGGCATGACATGCATAATAGGGGTTAGATGTTGTCCACTTATGCTTTATTTATCAGACACTAACACCAATAACACCTCTAAAAAGTGAATGATTCTGATCAATCAGTTTAGTTTGTACCTTAAGCTTTGCGAAGATCTCTGTGCTATCAGGAATACTTCACAACTTCCTTGTCAAAGAAGTTAAACCTCCTCCACTAAAATATTAAGATAAAAATAAATACATGTCAGATATAGTCAGTGTTATGAGTCATTAAAAAATGGAAGAAAAACAAACAAAAAAGAACATAATTACCAATAGTTTGATATATTTTACAAAACTCAACAGCATTCACTCAAATCAACACATTCTTGACAACTTTGGACACCTAAATTGCAGAAAAATGCAATCAATTCAATTGACTAAGATTGGAAAAAAATAGTGAAAATTTAAATCGGAGATCTATTGTCAATCCTGGTAAATTTATTCATTATGTGCATTTCTTGGTCACGGCGCTTTATACCAGGGGAGAGGGGTCCTTAAATACTTGAGGCAAAAATTGTCTCTGTACTAAGACAATGTAAAATGTTTCAAGAAAATCATCGCGGAATCCGTTTTTTGCATCGCCAACGCTAATTGGATCGAAAATCAGAATCATCAGCGAAAAATGTGGACGATCCTTATTTTTGCGGAGGCGCCTGTCTGTGTTTACGTAGACGATCCTCGGTTGTGTGGACGATCCTTATTCTCGGACCAGCGGAGAGAAATCAAAATAAGCATGTTTATTTTGATTTCCCCCCATGATTTATTTTATACATGCACTCAATAAAATTAAAATTATACCTTTTTTCTAATGAATTGTGAGCTCCTAGTTGTTGATGTACATGTCGACCACTGGTGTTCCTATTCCTGTCACTAATATTTTAAAGCAATATCACAGAGACGCCAAGTTCAAAGATCGGCAATGCGTGACATTTTCATGACTCGGCGCGCGCAAGGGTATAACACACGTATA
>JAVYIG010011873.1:0-57457 GCA_035222895.1 Strongylocentrotus droebachiensis | reverse complement strand
CAAGCAATTAAAGTTGAATAATTTAGTAGTCTTTATTACATTTTACGGATACGAAATAGAACAGAAATGAAATACTTACATTAATTGAGCAGCGACCTGAAAAGCACCAATAGCAAACTCGAAATGCGAATTCAGATCGGGATGTGCAACAAAATTATAGCAGATAACGATTTGGAATCGTGAAGCCCTTAAACCTCACGTTTGACATTGATTTCTGCTCTATTACAAACGCCAAGTGAAAGAATATTATTAGTAGCGCACATCAGCCGCCAATTTGATTTTTGTTTGGTCTCCTTCGATCTGTGTAAATAATCTAACTCGCGCCCTGATCAAGATGTGACACGTCCATCCATCGCCCTGGTTACAAAGTACACGCTTGCAGTTGATTTCCCTTTGTATTTTGATTCCCTTTTATATAGATTGACGAGTGTCACGAGTCTGTAATCCTTTCGTCACACCGGGGAGACCGACCTTTTATAATAAGTTTTTATTCTCTTCTCTCATAAAGAAAATTTTAGATCATTTATAAACATTTTATACACAATTACAAATAATCTCCACTTAGGTTTAATTAAATTTGCAAGTGAACTTTAACATTTCCATACAAGGTTACTAATAAATTTTCATATAGAATGTCTTTGAAAATGAAGTTACACATTTACAGAGAATTTGTTTTACATATAAACAAAAGTATAGTTTCATATTTTAAACAAATCGTACAGCTTGCATATAAATTTCCAATTATTTCTTTTCTTTTCCACAATAATTAGTCAAAATTTCTAGCAGAGAGAAAAAAAAAGGGTTATGCTAAAAAGAAAGAAAAAGATATGTGATAAAGCAATAAAATATTTGTTTTTTTAAAGAGAAAGAGAACACCTACTGCCCCCCGTAAATTTTGGTTTGCTCTGTATGTTATCGGTGTGGTGTCGGACTCGTTGGTGTGACAGGGGTATATAATAACCTCGTTCTAGTTCTGAATTTTGAGCCGAGGCCGCATGTAATGTCCTAATCCCATATCAAATCCATAAATGATGTAACTGTTGATGAATCGGCACGCTTAACTATGCGGAACAGCGAGGCAAATAGGTTTAAAAAATAAAGTGCTCCGGTATTTTTTTTCTTTCTTTTCGTTGAAATAAATCTTTATTCAGATACAAAATCACGGATAACATCAAACATAATTATTTATAACAAGCACTTAATTACATTTTTAAATGAGATCAAATTAGATATCTGTATTTACTTGAAAAACCTGTAAATCAGTAATTATCTTCATCCACTTAGTAGTATTCAGTTGTCTTAATTTTATTTTTTCTCAACTTCTATTCTGTATTATTTTCAACATAAACACAAAATATGTGATTATTAAAGTGCTCCGATATGATGATAATATGATGACGATGATGATGATAATAATAATGATAATGAAAAAAAAAAAAATAATGATGATAATAATATTTTTTTTTTTTTTTTTAAATAATGATACAAATTAAAAGATACATTTGTCTAGTGCAGCTACTATATGAATAAACTGTACTGCGCTGAATAAAAAGTATCATTTTATTACCTGTCTTTAACTGAGGCGCCATAATAAGGGGCTAAAGCATTCAAGAAATTCCTTCCTACCGGGTACCCATTTACTTCACCTCGGTGGAGAGTGGCAAATGTAGATTAATGTCTTGCCAAAGAACATTGCGGGCGAAGCGGGACTAGAACCGCGAACTATAAGGGATCCAAAGTCCTGCGTCGAATCCACTAGACCACGATACATCTACAAGATTATGAAGAAAACATATTTTGGGGTTTTATTCTGTACCATTTACTTTATTTATTGTTATTGTTTTATTCTGTTTAGTGAATTTGTTTCTAATTAATAGGTAAATTATTTGTAAATATTGTGATTTCTATGTTGATTTTCCAATAAGAACACAATTTTTTGTTAAAGATGGTAGCCACGCCAGTACATTTACACGCCCGGAAAGAAGATCTTGTATTTATTTGATTCGAATTTCAGTGTCTAATTTTTGGAAATGTCAGTATAGATAGATTTTAAACCATAATAATAACAATGATAATTATGATATCATACCCACCATACGCACACGTCATGTGTCCGGACAAGTTGGTTATCCGGACAGTTGATTTCAAACAGCAATTTGAAGAAGTTCACATGCAATATTTCATAAAACATATACAAATTATGTTGGAAATTGTAACAGAGGAATTATGATGAACCCTATAATACGATATTAACTACTTTCGAAGAAATCAACCTTAGGCCATTTCAATAACTTTGTGCGTCTCCTATTGAAATAATGCGAAAATGGCACTGACGAATTGCGTAATCCGAGCACTATATTAAATTGCCATTCAGTTGAATATTTTTTCTCGAAAGTAGTTGCTAACATGTTGACAGTAAGAGCTATTTAATGCATTTTTACCTGCTTGAGTCGAAACGCGAAAGCGATATATTGCATTGCATTACGTAGCACATGCCATTATCGAAGCATCTCTTTGCGCTTAGCCCAAATTATTTATAGGAATTACTTTATTGATCATTTGACGACTCGTATTTTTAGCATACCCAAAGCCTGTGCACTATATAGCGCATTGTTGAAAGAGATAATAACTTTGATAAATTTAATATTATGTCCACTTCAAAATCGTCAAATTCTGTGATTTGGACGTGTCGTGGTGCGATGGTTCAGTCACTTGACTCTCAAGCGAAGGGTTGATGGTTCGAATCCCATCCCGGCTCTAACGTCCTTTGGCAAGATATCGGTCCTCATTTGACACTCTCCATCGATGTGTAAATGAATTCCTGGTAATTTCTGGGGGTAGTAATAATTTGAATAGTAATCAGGAAGAACATTACTGCTACTTTCCTGGGTAAACAACGTATTATCATCGTTGTTAAATAAAGCGCCATTGATGTAATACGAGAAAATAAAAGTATTCTATTGTGATATTTTAAAATGCAATAGTCAAGATACACTCCGATTTCAAAATTGTACAGTTTTTCGGAATGAAGGATATTGAGAAAAGTCAAGATCCACATAAAAATGCGATATTGACTTTCGTGGCGTCAATGTCATATGAAACATAACATGTTTTGACAGAACAGGGGTGAATTGAAGAAAAAAGGGATACAACATGTGGCTTTACATTAACGAGGGGGAAAGGTAATTCTTATTTGAAATTTGAGACGAAAACTGCTCAGCCCTCACACCCTCTCTCCGTCTCTATCTCTCTCTCTCTCTCTCTCTCTCAATCCCCAATCATCTGAGAATTCCGGAATTACCAATATTCGGACAACCATCACATCATTTGTATTTCTGCATGATCATCTGGTGGGTTTTGATGGCGAAAATACTTTTTAGTACAATGTATAATGAAATGATTTAAAGTATACACTACACGCACTCAAATACTTTCAATAGGGACTTTTAGATTCGCACGAAGACAATGGGGATTGCTACGATCGACGTCCTTTTAATGCACTGCCTTGAATGGAAGTCACACGTATCAGTCTACGCAAATCTAAAAGTCTCTAATGATGCATGATGAATGCCAACCTGTGTCACAAGTTTATTCGTATAACTTAATGTTGCGTAAATAGTTAAAAGCTTGGGTTTTTTTCTTAGACATTTATGAAAATTTTTTGTTGAGATAACCTTTTCAGAAAGCAAAGAGCGCCCAATGCCAAACCTGGTGTAGTGTCAGCGTTAAAGTGCCAGTGTTTTTTTAGAGCGTCCATTTTAACTAACTCTCACAAAAGAATAACCTTGCCAGGCAATTAGTCTGTATTATTTATCAAAGTATTACAGGAGAAGAATTCAAAGTAGAAAATGCAGTGTTGGCTAGCAGATTGGGAAAGGATGAGGCTGTGGAAGAGCGAACAGATAGAAAAATATTTAAAAGGGGAACTCCATCCTGATTTTAAGTTAATTTTAATAGAAACAGCTAATGAGAGAAACAGGTCAGTTAAAGCTAAAGACCAGTTATGGTCATGCGATTGCATTGTGAAAGAAACGTTGTGGAATCGATCAGAAAAGGTTAATCATCTAGCATCTAGCATCTGCAAGGTTCTGGAATCCTCAAAATGATAAGAAATTTGGCCCATTCTTCGTAAAGTTACAAGCACTATACACAGAAAGATGTATATGGAACTACCCTATATATCTCACAGTCCATGAGAGAAACAAATTTACCAAATATATGAATTAGTAGGCGGTTTCCCGGCAAATTTTTTATCATCGTGTATTAGTCAAAACATATTCTTTCACATGATTGGTAATGAGAGCTTCCATTTCATTTTTTGAAATTGGGGCGTTTCCAATACTGGTCTTTACCTTTAAGGTTTGAACAAAATCGATTAAAAACAGGAAGCTTTGAATATTTGAAGGTGCAATCTATCGTACACGAATTGGCAACTCTGGGACGTATCTTGCGAGGGCACCTCTTATTTCCCTTGTACAAAAAAAGTTTAAAAATCTATATTTCCCTTTAAAAAGAAATTTAATCATAATTATATTCACCCTAAATATAGTTTTTTTAAAATATGTTTTTATATAACCCCCGTATGAAGCAAATCTATTTCGTCATTAATAACTAAGAAAATCACAATTTCAGTACAGAGCTAATTGGAGAAGAGTTTGCAAGATACGTCACATTGTTGCCAATTTGTCTTTCACTGATGATAACTTCAGAAATTCATAACTATCCTATTTTTAATGGGATATTGGTAAAAATTTCACTGATTTTTTTTTCCTTATTTTTCTGCTCTTATATATTAATATATATATATATATATATATATTAACTTAATATCAGGTTTGACTTCCCCTTTAATTTAAATGATTATATAAAAACAGCAATACCAAAACAAAATACTGTGATCTAACATCCAAAAAAAGAAACCCCATCGAATATGCCATACCTAATGAACATAATATATACAATCATGTCCATCATTGTGTTTGCAGCCCGCGAAACCACTTAACCATGTTTAATGGTTGTCAATTTAATGTCAATTAATTGTTATAGGTTAATGTTATCTTCATCATGGGCACACATTAAAAGGGGTTTAGAGATGTGCATAGACCATAACAATAATGAACACTTTCCCCTAATTATTTCCTCAACAAAAAGACCTTCTATGTCAACCATAAGTGATGCCAGCGTTAAAGTGTCAGTCTTTTGTTGAAGGCATCATTTTCTACTAATATGTAACTCTCTGGTAATTAAACCATCTAATCATCCAAGAAATATTATGTATTCAATTCTAAAGTACTGAAAGGAAATCATTGAATGTATACATTGCACGCACTCATGGAAAATGTAACGATGTTAAACGGGTGTCAACCTAATAACGCTTTAAGTAAACTTAAAGCGATACTGAGCTGATAAACTTTCTAAACAAGGGCACTGTTTATTGCACAGCGTCATCTCATGGTCAACTTGACAACATTGCGTAACACAATAGTAATTCTCACTTTGCAGACAGAGGACTCGATGCGAGTCCCCCCCCCCCCCCCCCCCCCCCCCTCCCCCGTTTCGTTGGGGGGGGTTAGGTCATCTTTTTAGGTCGTCCATTAGGATTTTTATTTTTATTATTATTTTATTTACCCAAAAAACGAGGGTGAGGGGGTTTCGCTAAAAACATTAAAAAAAACTGAAGGGGGGGTTAACCCCACACCCCCTCCCCTTGCCTACGCTCCTGGCGCCGCTTGTTTCTCAACGACAGGCTGGAATTATGTTAATTGGTGACAGTTTACCCTCAGCACTGTGTCGTTTTGTATTATGCATTTGAGACAGGATGCGGGAAAACTCTCCACAGGTTAGTTTTATTGATTGATGAAGTAAGATCGAATTATAAGGGTTTAATGAGTCTATCAGTGATGTTTAGTGGTAGCCTGGCTTTTCGTGTACGTAGTCCCATTGGTCCATTTTAACGTTTCATTTTAATGGAACATGTGAATATTTATCCCACACAAACAGTTAAAAACACGTAGATGTAGTCTCATATTTCTAAGATCTACTTTAAACCAGCTTATCAGGTATTGTGATGGTTCATTTTTATTATAGAACCAACTTCAACCAAATATTTGTGTATCTATATGTAGGTCGTATCTCTTTATAGTTTTGTTTAAACTGATTGTATGTTTGTGTTTGTATAGACTTGCAATGGACTGGCAGTTTCGCATGTGCCATTGTAATCTCCCTTTCCCCTTGGTTTAATATGCATTGAGATCACAACACACGACACCTGAACGTTGGTAAGAATTAGAGGCTCCCCTAAATTGATATAAATACAGTTCACGTTTAAATAAAAGCTGCAATTATTAAAATAATTTTTCTTTCTTTCTTTCTGTCACTTCTCATTGTAGACTGTCAAACTGTACAAGCCTCAAGTCCCACGGATGTCTGCTCAACAAAAATCCGAGCCTCAACAGGAAGACGACTCCATCTTCTGCTCTGAAGAGTTTTCAATTAAAGATAAACTTGAGTTCTGGTAATGCGATTGCATTGTGAAAGAAAAGGTGTGGAATGGATCAGAAAAGTTGATCATATAGCATGTCAGTAATGGTGTGTAACGCAAGGTTCTGGAGTCATCAAAATCATCATAAATTTAGCAGAGTCTTGGTAAAGTAACAATCACTCACACAGAAAAATGTATATGGGACAACAGTCATGGTGTCGGGGCTAGTACTACCCTGATTTGCTTATCTTTCTATGCTCATTACTCAGCCAGTATACATTTTCTTCCAAAATTGTTTGGCACATGACATTTATTTGTATTCTTGAACATTCAGTGTAAGTTTCATTAGATTCTGTGAGAATTCATTTTCTTTTTATTTTACCATAACTCAAGTTTATCTTTAAGAAGCCAGCATATCGTGTTGATGGACAAGAATGCAGTGCACCGGTCAGACCCAAACCACTTGAAGATATCAGTGTGTCCATGCGGAATACAGTTCCCCAAACTCCTCGAAATAGATTTTACGCACAACATGATCACACAAACTCCATCCAAGAAAGCCAAAAAAGCGTGAAGCGGAAACTAGAAAAGGCGTATGATCAGCTGTCCATCATGAAGAGAAGACCCAAGACATCTCAGAGACTGAAGAAAAAGGTTGATTCTTTGCAGGAAGTAGTGAAGACACTGAAGGAAAATAATTATTTGACAGAGCAGGAGCTAGAAAAGTTGGGAAAGACATGTGATATGTCAGCATAAATAATGAAGAGATGTGTCAAGTCAAGGAGCAAAGATGTAACTTCCAAGGAAAAGTATTTCCCGCCTTCACTGCCAGCTTTTGCCCTGACCTTAATTGAACTTCTACTCTGCAAAGGCATTATAGGTTAATATTCAATTACCCCACCGATCTGTCATCCGGATATGGTAAAGCACCATCGATGGAAAATACAAAGAAAATAGATTAATGAATCTTGCTGGAAATATTATTCTGACAGATTTATGTTATAATGTGTTAGTAAGTTAATAATGAGTTTGCTGCATGTGTGAGCTATTTGTCGGGTTATGGGGCTTATGTAACAAGTAATCAGAATATCTTACTCCTGGTATAAATATGCACTGGATAACTGCCATGCTTTAGTTATTTGTTTACACTTGACCTTATTTACAAAGTTTTTTATTGATATTGTGAGCTTGAATTGTATCGGAAAAAATAAACTGGAAATAAATGATAACAATAATATCAAGTCTTAACTATCAAATTTTATTTCAGGATTGCATTAGACAGTTTGTCATACATGTAGTTCTCCTACTTTTCTCTTCTTTGCATACTTATTTTTTCCTCATTTGTTTGTTTATATGTTTGCTTTGTGTGGTTTTTGTTGTTGTACAAAGTATGTAAATACATGAAGATTATTGAGTAAACATGTGCTAGCGTTTGGGTATTGAAGAATGGCATGCGTACATGTGTCCGTATGTTTGCATAGAAGGGGGTAGCAGCCGGGGGGGGGGGGGGGGGCTTGTGATTTAAAGTTTAAATTATCCACTAACCTCCAGGAAGTAAATCGTGATAGTGTTCCTTGTACATTAAAATGACAGTAGTTAAAGATACTATTTCCCATTTGCAGCCGACATCAAATTCTGTAGAACTTTGCAGGAATTATGAATATGTCGTGTTTGTCCTATCTGTAAAAATTTAAACATATAGCAGTGTCCTAGTATTCAAATTATGCAAGGAAACCCGTTTATCTTCTAGACTTTACTGTCAGGCACTATTAAGTGACTGACTGACATTTTGTAATGCTAATAACATACATAAAATGAGCTATAACAGATACATGAGCATTTGTCTACATCAATAACTTATTAATTACCCTCTAAAAATAATATCAAAAAGAAGCTGTTTGTTGAGTAGGGTCTTTAAAAAAAAAGATTAACAGTTGTAATACTTCGGTCTGGGAAGAGAACTTAATTTCAACCTATTTGTGCCATATGCTAGAAGATAACGCATGCCCTAATTGATACATGAAAAAGCCGACTTCGAAATTACAAGTAAATCTAAGACGCCGGCATAACGCCCTGAAAAGAAGATTGGAATAGCATTTAACTGTGTCATATCACGCGCATGGTCGACTGTGTTTTGCATGCCCTGGAAAGATGGAGGACTAAGCAATATGGCGACGTGCGCACTCGAGCGTATCCCCAGCGCGTTTGACGGGTACACGTTGATCTGTGCAATGCCCGGTGCAATGTGAATGGAGATGAGCGTACTACGTATTTTTTCCAGTTCTGTGACCCATACTCACCGAACAGCTCTTCGTGTTAGAGGTCAATGGACCATACTGCTACAGTTGACCGGAGATGACGCTAGAGGGGTTCGCAGTACACTAGCTTCTAGTACAGTATGGCTTTAATATCGTGTCAATATCTAGCACCTGTAAAGGTTTTTTTTTTTATTTGCTTAGACCATTACAATGATGACGATTTAGCTTTATTCCTAATTAATATTTTCAGCAATTAAATAGTGTTCGTGTCAGATGTTGGCGTTACAGTAGTTTCACAACCCTTGTGTGCAAAGCATCAATTTACGAATAACTCTAGTAGTCAGCTATCCATTCATCCAAGATAATAGTCTGTATGAAATATATAAATTTTGAACAATTTTCAAAATGTGTGATGGATGCCAACCTAAATCACAAGTTTATTCGTATAACTTAATGTTGCGTAAATCGTTAAAAGGTTCGGGTTTTTTCTTAGACATTTATGAACATTTTTTGTTGAGATAACCTTAATTTTCAGAAAGTAAAGAGCGCTCAATGCCAAACCTATAGTGTCAGCGTTAAAGTGCTAGTCTTTTGTCTAGAGCGTCGATTTTGAATAACTCTCACAAAAGAATAACCTTGCCTTCCTCCTCTTTGCTATTTGATTGCACATTAACATGATGAATGTGCGCAAATGTCCCCTCCCTCCTCCTCCTCCACCGTAAACACGCCATTGTCTGCTTTCAGCAAAAATCATGATAATTGTAGTACGCAGACTGTTTGATAACCATTAATTTGTATCATACCAAACAGTCCTGTTTTCAATAGTAGGTCATGCACACAATGGCATGATATAATCGTTTAAGTGCCTAGCGAAAATAAAATTATAGTTTAATCGATAAGGCTTTTTGAGTTTGACTTCTGGCAGTTAAAAGCCGGCAGAACCATCAATAAAATAAAATACCAACCAGAATGAAAGGTCAAAAATATTTCGAAAAACGGAATGCAATCCAAAAATGAGTGGAAAAGATAAAAATTGTGCAGAGACACAATAGACCAACAGGAGGAGATTGAGGGGGCAGGGGGCACGCCCCCCCCCCCCCCCACAAAAAAAGAAAAGATTTTTGCCAAGGGGGGGGGTGGCGATTTTGTTTTTTAAAGGTACTATGTCCCTTTTGCAGCCAACCTCAAATTCTGTAGAACTTTGCAGGAATTATGAATATGTCATGTATGTCCTATCTGTGAAATGTAAACGTTAGCAGTGTCCTCATATTCAAATTATGCAAGGAAACCCGTTTACTTGCAAGACTTCACTGTCAGACACTATTGAGTGACTGGCTGGCTTTTTTCTTCTTTGGTAATAACATACATGAAAAGAGTTGTAAAGGATACATGAGCATTTGTCTACATCAATAACCCACTTCTTGTGATGGCCAAGATTAAACTGATTGAATCTTTGTGCAGCATAAAACGTATGACCATTCGGTACAATCGTCTGAAAATCAAGACTATTACTTTTGGGCTCTATAGCCCTAAAGTCGATTTGACAACTAATAGTCGTTATTTTCCCACTTGAAGACATTTTCAAGCCCCACCTTTTTTAGGGAAGTTCTAAATTAGTATTATCTTTCAAATGCAGTTG
This sequence comes from Strongylocentrotus droebachiensis, assembly GCA_035222895.1. Taxonomy (NCBI): domain Eukaryota; kingdom Metazoa; phylum Echinodermata; class Echinoidea; order Camarodonta; family Strongylocentrotidae; genus Strongylocentrotus; species Strongylocentrotus droebachiensis. The sequence continues at coordinate 47,079 of JAVYIG010011873.1, read as the reverse complement.
GAATTTAACTTTTTCATTTTGTTGGCCTGCAAATGGGACATAGTACCTTTAAAGTGCGCACTTTACATGTTATGTAGGATCGATATGATTATTTCAAATGTCGAACGCCCAACATTTGCCAACATTGCATGTGCTCAGTCTAATACAAGATGTTATCCATTAAAGATGTAAAATTGTAGTAGGTCCATCATGATGGTAGAACCATCCCTCAGAGCTGGGGATGGAGGCGTAATTGATCTGGGCCTTCAAAAGGTGGGGGCGTTCGTCCTCTTCGTTCTGTATGTATGTATTATGTAACTGATTTTTGTTTCTTTTCGGGCATCTTTTTATTAATTCCATTACTATGATTACTATCTCCTTTGATATGTTTTGCTATAATGTAAACGTTGCATAGAAAATTAAAGATCATTCAGAATCGTAATGCATTTAAAGTATAAAAAGACAATGAATGCAAACATGGTCATTGCTCATTGAAGTAGCATGACAGACTAGCTTTTATATCATGAAATATCCGAGGAAACATACGTTTTTTTATTACCAGAAATGCAATTCGCGGATTGTTGTCATGATTAGCCTGACCCCTCAACAGAACAGATGTGTTGTAATGACACAGTTGAGCAGGGCGATCCTTTCAAAGTGATTTGTCTATGTCATGTTATCGTGTAGGCCTGCATGTATGTTATTAGTCATGTTTTATATTCGGTAAATAAAATTAATTCAAATCAAATCAATTAAATTTAATTTTGAATTAGCATCTATTATCAAATCAAATCAAACCTTACATCCTGCACTGTAACAGTTATGAAACATTCTGGTTTGTTTGGTTTCGATAGTTAATAGGTTTGTTGAGATTAGAACTTTGAAGACGCTGGTAATGATAAGTGGTAATTTGACAAGTAATTTCACTCAGCATGTAAACAATACGGTTTCATTTCCTGCCATTCATAGAGCTATATATCCATTAGACTTCATTGTTTTCATGGCCCTGAAAATGGATTCGATTCGATTACTCAAACTTCCCCATTGTTCATTTGTAATGACGTTTGAAAAAAATCTTACTGAGAGATACATAGCTGTACAAGATATTAATCAATTGCATTCAATATAATCTGTCTTTACGGTTGTGCTGTCAGTTTTCTTCCAATTCTCATGATTCTTCATTGTGAAAACATCCAATTCTCTATAACGGTTCGGCATCTGTTGGGACATGCACGTTGATTTGCGGTCTCCATGTAGTCGCGTAGCTTGTGACCATGTTTTAATTGATCTAAAGACGGATTTTATACGATGACAATGGCTGCTGAAGTAGCAGAGCTAAACGACTTTGAACACGTTGTGGATTCATCTGACGTTGCGAATGCTTCACGTTTTGATCCCGACTTTAACGGGGAAATTTGGAACAGTGACCCGATCCCGTGGCAAGGCTGGTGGGTAGTCCTGCTGCTGTCAATCTCAGGTATCCTTGGTAACGCACTGGTATTGATGGTCCTCCTCCGCCCCAGACACAAACGCTCTTCCACTGATACCTTGATAGCAAATCTGGCCTTGGCGGACTTGATGACCTGTCTCGCAGTTACCCCGCTTCCCATAGCTCATGCCGTCAAGACCGTCCCCGAAAGTTTTGCTGGATATATCTTCTGTACCTTTGTTCATATACCTTTCTTCTTGTTACTCTCCACGGTAGCGTCCATACTGACGCTGATGACGATCTCCATTGAGCGCTTTGTTGCCGTTGTGCATCCATACACCTTCGATCGCGCCTTCACTCCAAGGAAGACATTAACCATTATTGGCTCAATCTGGGCTTTCAGCATCGTTCTAAACATCTACCACTTTCTCATAATCACGCCAAAAGATGGTGAATGCATCGTGAAGTTTCCTTCGGAGACCGTTCAGGTGGTCTTAGGGGTTGCCATCTTCTTCTGTAGGTATTGTTTCCCTACGACAGTGATGGTAGTCTGTCACATCCTGACGATAAGGGAGCTACTCCGAAGGAACAAGCACATAGTTCGTTCGTCCTGGTGTCGAAGTTCTCGACGAACGCGCCTCGTCCGAGTCCGTCGTCGGGTGGTTGCAACCCTTTTCGCCATCATCGTCGTCTTCATCGTCTGCTGGACCCCCGATCAGCTGTTCTTTCTCTTCTGCAACCTGGGTGTGATTGACAGGGCCTACATTTTCGAAGAGACGCATCGCAACCTTCTACTTCTTGGCTTCATCACCTCGATATCCAATATCATCATCTACGCAGCGATGAACCCGAAATTCCGCCAGGCTTTGCGGAACATGTTTCAGGGGTTCGGTGAGGCCTGCCATCATGGATTTTGTTACCAGATATATGAACATGTGACGAGAAAAGGAGCTTGACATCGACCGCCACCATAAGGAGCTGAAGAACTCCGACTCTTCAACATCTTTTAAGAGCAACCTTAAATCCCATTTGTTTAATTTTGCGTTTTGAAGACAGACATTCATTCATTCTTTCATTTTTGCATTTTCTTTCTTATGTAAATGTACACGATTCTTAGTCATGATGTAATGTGTTCCCTAATATTTTGAAGCGCCTTGAGCATTTAATTAAAATGGATAATGGCGCTATATAAATCTCATGTATTATTATTATTATAATGATCGAATATGGGTACTCGTAGAATCCAAAGTCATGAAGGCTGTGGTGTATTCGAACCCCGGCACGGCACTTATGTTCTTAAGCAAGGCATTTTATCTATATTTTATTGCTTTTCTCCACCCAGTTGTTAAAATTGCCTAAAAAAAAGACACCTGCATGACTGGAATCGTGGCGATTTAGGATTTTTTCAAAAAATTTCGCAACGACTCAGCCAACCGCTGAAAAAGCGGGGGGGGGGGGGGGAGGGGGGTAAGAGGTAAGAGGAAACTTTTTTTTTTTTTTAAATAAAAAAAGGGGGTTAGGGGGGTTTACACAAATCAAAATACCAAAGGGGGGGTTCAACCCCCAAACTCCCCCCCCCCCCCCCCCTGCGTACGTGCCTGACTGGAATACTCACTGGTAAAGTGGAGAGTGTGTACTGCAAAGTGCAGAATCGTAAACGAATCCAGTAAAGAGGTGATAATATTGTAGGAGTTACAATAGGTCAAGCGAGTATATCATCATCGTCATCATCGTTTCATCAGGTTCTCTCTCATCATCATTATCGCCATCATCAACTTTCATCCCTATTCCCCCTCATCATCATCGTCATCGTCATAATCATCTCCATACCACCATCACCATCACCTAACCCATCACTATACCACCGCTTACCACCACACCACCACCACCACCACCGTCAGCATTAACATCGCCACTACCACCAATATCATAATCACTATCACTATCACCACCACCATAATCATTATCATCTTCATCATCATCATCACCACCACCTTCATCATCATGTAAAATGTATATCAGGATATGACGGGAAGAACATCTTTCAAACATGATGCCATTCTGTAAGCCATATTATATCACAATAATTGCCATATGGTCAAGTATCTTTCATCTGCAATGAGAAGGTCATGAACTTTACATGTAGTTAGTTTTATCGTATTGGTTAAGTAAATCATTTATTATGAGATAATTTATCGTGGACTTTAATGAAAATTTGTCGGTTAATACCATTCATATCAAGTCAAAAGAAATGGGCAATTTGGGAGAGGTGAGCTATAAGCTCCACTTATAGGATTTGTATTCGATTTTGACAAGTGCATGTAACACCCAGCCTCCGTCTGCAATTATAAAGAAGGAAATGTCTTAAGAAAAGCTTAAAGCTCTTAGCGGAGTTCAATTTCCAGGCTTGTAGGCCTTTTTACAGGATGTAATGGTGTTTTCATTAAAATCATATGTTACGAGCCTGAAATGGCTAGATATAGCAAAAGCTATACAACAGACGGCATCCTTGAAACATGGTTATGCAAGAAGTGTTCACTCTCTGTATTTCCTTCTTTATATAATTTTCTTTTCTTGATTTCTTCTATTAAAATATAATCACTTGTAGTTCCCCTCTTCTGTCACTATGTTTTCATATCTTTCTCTCTCTCTCTTTCACTTCTCACTATGTCTATACATTGAACATATCCCCTCTCTATTTATTTCTTAATCTCCACACCCCCTCCCTCTCTCTCGCTCCCTCTCTCTCATCTCTTTCCCTCATCTCCCGACACTTCCTCCAATGAATCAATATGAAATGAAAATCAAACTAGAACTGCAATTTCACAATTTTTAATTTAAACACAGTACTATATATTGCAAAGTACAAAACAGGAAGGGTTTCAATTCTCACAAAAACGTGACAAAGAAAAAACTTGGGAATCAGATGATTTTTGACAATAATTATCTAGGATTAGACATGGCATATTCAACGCTATAGTGATATGATCTATAGTGTCCTCTAAACACTCATACAAGTTGGAAGAACTAACTTGGTAGACATGACAAGAATATAAAATAGACGTGTTTAGAGCACACTGTAGCGATGTACCTATTGTATGTCTCTGAAGAAGAAAAAAAAAAGCTTGAGAGTTATTTATACATGAAATGTCCTAAATAGGACGTGAATAATGTTTTCCACGAAAAAAAAGGATCAAGCACTTAGGATTTTCCCTGCTCAATTAGCCTTCTCTTGGCGTCTTTTCAAATCCCATTTCTCTTCTTTAATACATGAGATGCCAATATATATATTTCATAAAAGCATGTCCGGATGTTCTATTCAGCAATTTGTGAATAGCTTTTGTCATCGAATTGAGTTAAAAGGGGGGACGGAAAACAGGACATGTGCTAGATAGGTGAAAGTGTAATTTCATGTTACTTTTTATGGTATACTAATGGACATGCCCTATTCATAAAATAATGATGTACAATAGCTCTCTTGCACACATCGTAAAGTAATGTACATGTTGTTTAGCTGCCCGCAAAAGCGCCATAAGAGCGAAGTCTTTTCAATGGCTGTAACGGCCTACTTGCGGGGCAGCCGGCGATGTACATGTTTAACTGATAACAGATCAATTTTGCCTCTAGATGTACAGGAGTAAAAATCCAAACTTCGGGAAGTCATAAAAGGGATCTTTTTCGAGTGGAAATACATGCTCAAAATAGTGCAATTCACTCTCAAAAGAGTAATTCAAACTTTTAGTTTGTAGTGGCCGGATTCCACAATGATTTAGAGTGGTTTCAAAGCCTCCAAATGAAATGGTCCCTAAGTATGACTCCTAAGAGAGTGGATTTCCACTCTTTTGCATTATTGAGAGAGTGGATAGATTTATATAAAAGAACAATTATTTTGTGACTAGAAGTTAACACCATTTATACTGGTAAAACAAAAACATATCTAGATAAACAATGATATTGAATTATTCTTTATTTATAAAGAGTTTGAATGCCATTATTGTATTATGATTAAAACTGATTGTTTTCATGTAGAATGATTATGCATAGATTTTATCTTGTTTTTTTCATTATTTCTCATGATTATAACATGTGTGTACATCTAGTACTTTGCATATATTCACACAAAACACCTCTGCACAGTGATTAAACAAATCGTAAATCATTGTAAACAGTACTGCAGATTTTCATTAGTTATGACAAATTTCATGGTATAGCAATTGTAAAGTACTTTGCATGAATTCACACGAACCTAAAGCGAAGTGATTTAACAAATTGTGAATGATTGTTAACAGTACTGCAGATTTCAAATTAGTTATGAAAATAAGTTTGAAATGGTAAATGGCATTATCTACAATGATAAAAGTAAACATATTCAGCTATTATACACACATTAATACAGAACTTTGGCTGGTGCATGGAAGGTAGTTATGACCATGGTGTTATGAATGGTCAAAAGTACGCTCCATGCAAAGCCAGGATTCTAATCCGACACACTGTACCAATCTCATTTAAAGAGAAGGTTGAGTTCTGGGAAGAGGTGAACAATAATTTGTGAGCATTACTCATTCTATTTATGCAAGTGCGTAAGAACATCAGTTAAGACATGTTCCCTGAAAAGCATAGCTCTTCAAATGCCTTCATATTCTTAATATGCATGTAACATCGTAAAAATCGGGGGCCGGCTTTTTACGCCACGTGTTCGTGTAGTCCCATATACATCTTTCTGTGCAAGTGTTTGTAACTTTACCAAGACTTGGCCACATTTCTTATCATTTTGATGATTCCAGAACCTTGCAATACACACAAATTCTTGTATGCTAGATGATCAACCTTTTCTGGTCGGTTCCACACCGTTTCTTTCACAATGCAATCGCATGACCAGAACTCAACTTCATCTTTAATGTTCATGTTTTGTAGGAGTAAATCATCATGTTTGTAACTTTTAAAGCTTTTCAAAGCATCAATGCAGAGATTATGCTTTTCATTAAGCATCTCACACAAGCAAAGTACAAAAATCAAACTGAACAAAAAAGAAAGGATGTTCTTCAGATATTTGTGGCTGTGCTATAGAGTACCGAAGCTGTGACATCATAAAAATCTATTTTTAGAATTTTTCAATTTTGTCTTCATTTTCCGAAAGAGCATCAAAAATAATGTCCAAATGTCTAAAACCAATTGAATATGCTAAGTATTGGCTGAGATATGACCATCTGAATAAAAAGATTGCCTATGGGAACTCAGTTTTATTTGCTCAGGCTCCTAATATTTTTGATGCTCTTTCGGAAAATGAAGAAAAAATTGAGAAATTCTAAAAATAGATTTTTGATGACGTCAAACTTCTCCACTCTATAGGATTGTGTGCTACATACTAAACATGTACAGTGGGTAGGATTAGCACAGGATAGTCATGCAAACAATATAAAAGCCTTACAAATAAATAAGAGTATATGGTAGTACAGTACAATGCATTTATAACGATCATTTACAAAACTTGTGTAATTAAGAGAAAAGTTCTTTTTTCAACTTAGGTATAGTTGATTGAAAAAAAGAGTACTACTTAGACTTAAAGCACATGTGAAGAATTTCAGACTATTTCTAACAGATTACAAATGTTCTCACATTAAATACAGTCAAACCTGTCTACTAAGGCCATGCAGTGGAAGCAGAAAGTGGCCACTATAGACAGGTGGCCTTCCTAGACAGATTCTATACATTTCTTCCTTGAGGGAGACAATATAGGCGACCACTATAGACAGGTCGTCTTTATATAGACGTGGCCATTATGACAGGTTAGACTGTATCTAAAATATTTGTATAATCAGTCACTATAAGGTGGCTACAGATATCTTTGCTTTTCACAATATTTGTCTCATTTCGATTATACAATGCAATAATACAATAGACAGTTGGACACTTGTTCAAAGTTCATAAATACATGAAGAAAAAAAAGAGTAATAAGAAACCACAAAATGAACAACGTCATAAGAAAAATGTTGGACATAGGATATACATGTATAAATATATATATCTAAGCAACAAAGATTTGGTTTCTGTTGTGAAATTACATTATTCCTGGGCACGTACAAATATGACAGGGATACTTTAAAGGGGTTTATAACGATTACAATATGAAATTTCGATTTGAAAAATAGAAAAATAATGTAAAACACTCCAGTCCAATTCTTGGATGAAAATAAATTGTGATTACTCAGAGAGGGATAAAATATCAAAACCATGCAAAATAGCAATCTGTTAGCAAAACATTCAAAGAATTGTAAAAAAAAATCTACAAGAGGAAGAGAATTAAAAAAGGTTAACATATACAAGGCAAGCTAGAATAGTTCTGTATTTGAACTGATATTGCTATAGTGCTATACAATGAATCTCATGAAAGAGTATAGTTCAAATAATCATATACCAATTCCAAGAAATAATTATTTGTGTACCACCACCATCAACAAATTGTATCATGTAAACACTTATTATACGTAAACACTTAACATTTTTTGTGCTCTGTATGTTTGGTGAAAAAAGAAAGTGCCCTATTTCAAGAACATACTAAAAAAAAATCTTATCCTTTGTAAAAACTGTCATACATTTCACGAAAGAGAGCACATCACCAGCTAGTAATAATGATAACAAATGCAAAAGCAGAATTTTTGTTTTCTCATCAATACGAAATAGCACCAACTTTTAAACATATTTGTACAGGTTTAACAATTAAGGTAAAACCAGAAATACTTGAAGCATGATACTTTTGCACATTGCAGAAATTCACGGTATGAAACTTTTGTGAAACCTTTACTAATTACTTCAACTTACCTCTAAAAGAAGAAAAAAAAAGTAAAAATGGGAAAGCATATGCACTGACAAAAAGTAACAAAGTTACTGATACACAAATTGTTTTTCTTCTAATATTTACATGTACAATGCTTCACGTTTTTTGCAGAAGGACTATAGAGTTGTCAAGGGTAAATAAAAAATAAAAGGAGGGATTCAAAACAGCAATATTCATGCTTTCAAAAAAACAATCAATAGATTATCTAATATTTACAATTTCTATAAAATGATTCAATTTATTCAATTTTTCAATTTTCTTAGAGAATCAATTGATTTTCAAATAATTCAGACTTAAAAGATTTGTTAATCATACTACGTATATAAAAAAGAAAGGAAAATGACTAAGTAGCCAAAATGAATAAATAAGATTATCAAATTCTTCCAAGAAAAGACAGCTCACAATAACCTGATTGATGTAGAGCGAACGGTTGTTATAATTTATCCTTGAATCGCAAATTTAAAAGTAGTCTCAGTCATTTGCAGACTGCACAAATCAAAGATTAACTTGACGTGCACACTCTAGATGTGAGAATCTAATACCAGGCCCGTTTCATAAAACTTGTTATCAATAACAAATGCTGAATATCTATGACAAATTTGATCTTAGCCAATCAAATGCCACGATTTCAGTAGCTTATAACAGTAACTGTAACTTATTATTGATAACAATTTTGATGAAACAGGGCCCCTAACTTTTGTCAAGACCCTTGAAATTTAAAGCAAACAAAGAGGATGATGTAACATCAGTCTTCCTTGAGTCCATTATTAGGTGCATGATCTCGAATACATGTGGGACGATTATATCGTCTACATGTGCAATGCATTTTGTGAATGATAATTGAAAATCCTTGCCTTGCATGTTCTTGCTGTGACTTTATTGCTCAGCGATCATTGCGCATTATATATTTTGACACATCTTTAGTTGAGCAAGGCAATTTGTGCTTCTCTTCAAATATTATTTTTTAACAAAATGCTTCTCTCATGATTTAGTGTTACAATGTTCTAGGAAGTAAATGAATCAGACTATTTTCTTTCTCTTTTTTTTTTGTAGCCCCTTTCATGGATTGCAAATGTCTGAAACTACCTTTAAAGAGCCATTCTACATATTTTGTTTGCGCTTACTGACTACTCATTTTGTTTTAGAATCATTTATTCATTATCATACGACTGTATGACAAGGTGATGCTAAATACTTGGGGCAAACCCAATTCTATTGTCAACATCCATACTTGTTAATCCCTTCAATATACTTCTTTTGCTGTAGTTATATTTCATATTTATTAATATATAATGCGATTGTATATTTTTGCAAACCTATTTCTACATCTCAATCAACAGTCTAAGCAAAGATCTTTAGCCAGATGAAGGCTGAGAAAGCAGAAAATTGAAAGGGATTAGACTGCAAAATCTCACCTACAATAAAACCTGAAACCCAGATTTTTTACATTCATAAAGGAAACATTGACCTGTACATGTCACCTTCTCTCATTCAAATTTTAGCACCTATTCAACATAAGGCTATGCAAGAAACGACATTCTGGTGAAATCTACAAATGTAAATTGCAAATGGTTTTACATAATCTGTTCCCTAAAGTACTGTACATTGAACGTACTGTTTCTTGAGCATTAGTAATACGCGTCGTCGTAGTAAGCGGTCTTCTCGGTCCTGGCCTTGCCAGAGGCTTGCTGCTGTGTCACGGTGGCATACTTGTATCCTGTCTTGCGTTCAAAGAATCCGCACTGTAAAAGATGGATCACAAAGAGAAAGAGTATTAGCCCCAAATCTAGTGATTTTTCATGACGTATGTCCAACAGGTTTGTTAAAGACCAAACCTAGGAGCGAGGAAAAAAAAAAATTCCCCATGCAAATTGAAGAGCTACATGTACCATTAGTTTATAATTGTACACTTGTTTTTAAAATGCAATGTATATCCTTGTGCAATTCAGTATATGTAACTGTGATGCATGATTAAAAAAATACCATACCAAAGATGCACGTAATAAGACTTACCATATCCTATATATTAAACCCATCACCAAAGCCAAACAAAATATAAGTGATCTTGAGTTGGTTAAGCAAGTGTTGTCACTTTATCAAACTGCAATGCACACATCCTTCCGATAAGAAATGTAATGTAGAAATAGCATACATTTGTGTAATTTGGGAGGAACCAATCTTAAACCCCTTTTCTGAATTATCTTTGGATTTAGATGTAGCCTAGACCTGTTACTTTTATATTAATAGAATTATGATCTAAAACGTCCTTATCCTTGAAAAATATTATGGACTTAAATTATATTTTAAAGCAAAATAAATCTTCCAAAAAATACTCCAGGCAAAAGATATATAGCAAAGTTACAAGTATTTCAAAACTATCACCTCCATTTAAATGCAAAGTCAAATCAAAATATTCTACATCTAGGAAACCATATCGTACAAGAAAATGTATTAATAACACATTTCAAGAAATACACCAAAATTGTTGAAATCAAATCATAAGACCAAACTTTTTGCTGAAGCATGCAGACCAGTCTTAAGAAAGAAATAAGGAAGTATTGTATCAACCAAGTAGAAGTTATGATACAAGTTTCACACAAAAATAGAAATAGAAACCAAAAGTTGAGAAATAGCTTTATGAAAAAGCAACAGAACAAAACCACTTTAGGAATTAAAACAAAGCTAAAAGCCATATCCTGTAAGCTATTAGATTACATGAATTTAATAAAGATTCAGACCGTCAGGTATAAAGTCTTTCTTCGATGATAAAACATTATACAATATTCCTAAAATCATGTCGATGGGGATTCACACCACATTTCTGGTAGAACATTAAACTGTAGACTACAGTAGCCTCTCTCAAGTCTTCCACAATAGCTAACTTCCGGTTATTCCTGAAATATTTTGCTCGGTGACTGATAATGCCTATATTACAATCTCTTGGTAAAAAATACAATAATCAATTGAAATTGGTTCTATAAAGAAATTACCATCCAATATCAAATAGCAGTGTATCTCTAATTTACCAAATATTCAGAAAGACCAAGGCAATTACTGAAATGACGAGGGATCAATTGTTATGCATATTAGGGGTGCGGACTTAGATATTGGTTGCCGATGTGCCCTGGGCACCTCAGTTTTATGGTCAGGCCTTGCATTAAAGGCATCGTTTAACAATGTTTAATCTGAGATGCACGGCCCTACGTGTTATCAGTGTCTGTTATATGGTGTAATATTGAAGCCCTAAAAAAAAATTGTGCTTAAAAATGATCAAGAAGTGCCTCAAAAAAGTAAGAATCTTTGAGTGACGGTTTTAGACTGTAGTGTTATGAAAACCGTTAGGAAAACGCAAAATTTGATTTTGATTTCCAATCATAAATATCCTGATAATCAGACAGGCAATCAGCTTGTAAAAGTCATGGGGTTCCTGACTGACCTAAAGGTTTATAATTATCATTGCAGAATGAGCTAAATCCAGGATTTTGTTTCAGAATCTGAGACAAAGCTTCCCGATCTCTTTAAGAGGAAAGGACTAGATAGTAACAATTATAGTATGATATTATAGTACATGTATCAATTGTTATGTGGTATTGATAAAAGGCTGAAGATATCTCTATACTATTCATGTTTCTATTATCATCTGGAAAAGAACATGAATGACAATAACATGTATCTATCTTTTAATTTTCATGTGTTGAATGAAATTAAATGTATTTTTCTTGAAGAACTGTAAACTTGGATGATCTATGTATATAACTGGGGATTAGGTATACAGGAACCACCCAATTAGAGGGCTATATTGGGCCTAGCTGCAGTCCACAAACCAGATAAACCTTCAAATCAAGTTGTTTCTATTTTTAATCCAAAAGAGATAATTTTCCCTAAAGGGACGCAGAAATCAAGCCCAATAAGCCATTCCTTACATGCTTGCAATTGATGAAAGAAGTTTTCATAAATTAACAAAAATATCGGTAATACAGAAATGTCGGACAGGGAGAGAAACATACAGAGAGTAAGATAGATAGAGAAAGAGAGAAAGAGAGAGAGAGAGAGAGAGAATGGGGAAGAGAGAGAGAGCAGTAATATGATATAAAGCATATTGTATAGGAAAAGACAATGAGATTAAAACAAGGATCCAAAGTAATAAATAATGATGTACGCAGAAAAAAAACAGAAGCAAACATTTTGTTTTCCAGCCTTATGAAACTGCACTTCATTTTTCACCTCAGCTTATCATTAAAATGTTAACAATATTCAATTTTAATCAGGCATTTTCCTAGTACCTGCTTATCTCTCATTTAATTGTCACTGCAAACAAAATTCCCATTGAGCATATTAAACTTGGTGTAAACAACATTTAAATTCCTTAAATTAAGAAAATCAAGTTGTCCACACAGAACTGTATCGAGTAACTAACAAGTTTACATTTTTACAATGTAGTACGTGAAACTACACAAGACATCCTATTCGTTGAGGAATGTATTACTAGTATCTACTTTTTCCAAAATACCTGTGCGTAAATCAGCCTTTGAAGAAAATGGAACTTTAGGCATAATGGTGCACGTGTCTATGTAATTTCAAAGTGTGTGAAAGCACAAAGTGTGCAATGTGTTGTGTAGATTGAAGTTAATGTAAAAGGTAAAAGGTAATTTAAAAAAAGAAAAAGTGCTTTAAAGTTCTTAAATTGGCAACACGTTGCAAGATTCTAAATCATTGTTTCTCAATCAAAATTTGTAATTTTTTCAACTATCACAACATTCTCGCCCATTTACAGTTTATATTGTTTTCAGAGACATTTCATTTTAACAATAAAAGAAAACTATTATCGTGCCAATTTGAAGAACTATATGTGATCAATTCAGCTTTAAAAAAAAAAAAAAAAAAAAAAGGAATAAAATTGTGTAATAGTGTAGTACGGTATGTCACTGAAACAGCTCCCATAGGATTTTTGTGCCAAAGTTTTTTTTTTTTGCATTTTTGGATTCATTGGGATCCAAGCTATCAGAAATTGATGGGGTTCAAATTTTCCTGAAGACACCAAATTTCCCTATTGCGCGTTATATATATGCTATTTTGGCGCTCAATATGGACCCCCCATGGGAAATGAAGGAGGGGTCTGAAAATTTGAACCCCATCATTTTTGGCCAATTGGGACCCTTTTGAAGCCAAAACAGCAAAAAAATCAACTTTGGCAAAAAAATCCTACGGGATTACATACATGTACCATACCGCACTATAAAGACACAATGTACGTGTTGGTGTAGTTGAAAAAATGTTCAGGCACAAAAAACAACACATGTGTCTGTGCAAGGATACACATTTTGAAGAATTACACATACAAAATGTGTTCATTTCACGACAAAAAGAAAAGTACAGCTTACACTGTATATGTAAAAAAATACAGATATGAATAAGAAACAGAAAAACATGAAGACAGGACTTCAGGAAAAGGAAAAAGAAGAATAATTTTTTTAAGGAGCAAGAAGGAAGGGGGAAAAGGGGCTTAGGTAAAGATGTATATATACAGATAATGATTGGCAAAGAGTAGACAGGAGAGACAAAGAGAGATAGAGAGAGAGAGAGGCGGAAGAAAAGAAGTAAAGAGGGGGAAAGGTTTATGAAAGAGAAATATACACACTTAACATCATTTTATATAATTCTACCACCAACGTACATGTAGACATTACATCTATCCCCCGAGTTTGAAATGGTATAACATTCAATATCAGAAAAAACGATTGCGACAGTCTCACGGTTATAAGTCACGCATAGACACAGGCACAGATAGTCACCACACCAAAGATTAAATGTTAATATAGAAACAAGATGCGTTAAAGGAGTTAAACTGTTCGTTACGCACTGGTCCACCTCCACTCGTTCCCGGCCGCGCGAAAAATCCGCACTAGATGAGTAAAGAATGGTGCGATAATGACAAATGCACCATGCCATAAAGATATATGGAGTTAGATGACCAACAAAAATAAATAAGTATGTACATGTATGTACCAAATTATAATATATGTACCAAAAATGTATGCAATAACTTGGGCATATCCACAATAAATGGCATATTACATGTACATAGCACATGCTGTAACTTTAACCCCAATCTGTATATTAAAAAAGTTACCACTTTTGTTTTCTTGTATCTTTTAATTACAGTAGCCAGATATTATACGGTAATCATCAATAATTTTTTTCAGCACAAAGTTTCTAAGGACAGAATTTTCGCAAATGGAAGAAATTCATTGTCACAAATTTGTCTGTCCCGCTCTCAACGTTCTATTGAATTTTTGGTCTGCCCTCTCTGTAGGATCAACTTTAAAACCCAAGAAATTTACCTATTATTGTGGATATGCTATTAAAGTTTGGTACTTTTATACATAAACACAGTCGCAGATGTTGTTCTTTATATCGTCGGCTCTAGTAAAAGCCAGAAAGGAGTCAACTCATATCCATTTATCAGGAGTTAATGCCGTTCAGGTTCTCAACTGACAATATTATCATGGGTCGGAAATGAGTTTTATTTTTAAACCGCTAACATAAACATGTAAATTTCTTGTCCAACTGTTCATAAAAGGTTACATGTACATGTACTTCCTCAAGTACATGTGCAATTTTCAGAGTCTTTTTTTCTCACCAATCTGAAATCTAACCGTCCTATATCTTTGTAAGTTCTATACATGTATAATTCTTTTTTTCATTGCAAGATATGCATGGCATGCACACCCTTTTCTATAATTTATTCAATATATTATAAAATGCCTGAATTGAACTGAATTTGCGACTGTGTTTATACTGAATTGTTAGAGAAGGGAAGGATTGATCAACTTAGTCCCTATGTACACTATACATTGAAGGGCACTAACTCTGTGTATTAAAATGGAAACAAGTTAAAGCTAATCTTGAGCTCTGTTATAATAAGAGAAAATTGCTATGATTTATTCTGGATTGTTTATCCTACAGTAGATTGGGTGTTTAAACCATACATAAAAACAAAGGCACTAAAACTTACTAGGCATCATCTTTGATGAAAACCACAACTCCCATTTACACATGTTGTAGGGCCTACTTACCCAAATTTCCTTATCTTTCTATGCTCATTACTCAGCCACTATACATTTTCTACCAAAACTGTGTGGCACATGTCATTTATTTGTAATCTTGAACCTTTAATGTGAGTTTTGTTGGATTGTTTGAGAATGTATTTTCTTTATTTACCAGAACTCAAGATTAGCTTTAACTCCTTTATTTCAACACAAGAGGAAATCCCCTTCTTGCTTTAAACAAACCAAGATGTATCCATTTACCCCAGATATATTTCCGACAATTAAGGTCATGCAAATAAAGTTGCTGTTAAAATAATAGTAATGTTCATTAAACTTTACAGGTCTTGCATGTGTAATACAACCTTTAGAATAACCCGAAATCTGTTAAAATGTATTAATATAATCATGTTGTTAACAGAGGAAGAACAATGAAATAGAATAGTGAAGTGGATATACTATGGACATTTTCATAATTGGAATCATTGTAAAGGCAAACATTTTAATTGGTTTCTAAGCAATTTGTGTTTCAATTTTTACTGACTTGAAAAAGATTGTACAAGGAATTGTACCTGATTGAAATTGAACTGAAATGAACTATTTTGAATGATCTTGAAATAAACTCTTTAAAAAATTGATTAAATCTAAGTCAACTGAAATAATACATGTATGTTATCCAAAGGAGACACTATTGAATTGCAGAGAATTAAGAGGTTCAATAAGTCCATAATTTGCTAACAATGCAATGTTTCCAATTATGTCATCATTATAATGAATACTAAAAATTATTAAAAGATATAATAGCTTAATGGTTGCAAGTTATATATATCTGTTAAAGCAATTAGGGACATCGTCGATGTATTAAGCGCTATTAAGAATGTGGAATAGTATTACTATTATTAATAATCATGGTTATTTGATGAGGAGAAGCAGATATATGTGTACATGTATATAATGTATGCTAAACTAATTTTAATAATAAGTAGACCATTACATATAATGAAAAAAATGAACTATGTGAAAACTGCACTACGATTTAACGATGGTAAAATTTGAGAGGAAAAACTCTCTGATTGAAACAATACATGTGATCTAATGGGACAATAAATGCAGTCTGCATCTCACATGTGGATTGAATCAATGTTACATAATGATATGATATGAAATAAAACACTAGCACCGATGCTTGATTGCAAAGCATTAAAACCCCCAATCAAAGTATGAATATGTATATCGATGTATGTGAAACTCATTATATCCTAAACTCCCAATATGCCATTTTCATAATGTAACTAAAATTATTACATACATGTACGTCTATGTAAAATTCCTCTATACAAATTTGCCTGCTACAAATAATTGTTTACATTAGACATTGCTACATAGGACAATCATTATAGCTAGCCTTATCTAACAAAATATAATATATGCAAATCGCAGTCTGACTATTGAAAAGCATGTATTTGTAACAGCTGAATGGAATCAATCATATCCAGGCACTTCACAGAGACATATGCATTCAATTTGGTTACAAAGCGAAAATGGCCTATCGTTTCAAAGGATGATGAAAACTTTACCTTCTATGGTGTCCTACATATGCATATTCATGTCGGGACTTCTCAATGTATATAGAATTCCCTAAATGTTTCTATCTTGGTCCCTCCCCTATCCTACATATTAATATCCTCATCTACATTAATACATGCCTATTTATAACTGTTCGCAGAATGCATATGTACATGTGCATCTACTGTGTCCCAATCATGTATATCCATGTTGGTACTTATGAGTGAATCTAGAATCCTAATTTATTGTTTCATATCATTGTCCGTACAAGATCCAACATATGCATAGCCATATCGGTCCATAAGCGTAACCATGTGTATCCCTGTTTTCCCTCTTGTGTCCCACATATGCATATCCATGTCTGTGAATCTCGGTATACCCTAACATCCTAACTGTTTCAATGAATGACGGTAACCTTACCTTCCATAGGAGAAGGATGAGGAGGATGAGAAGGATGATGCCACCGATGACGGCGAGGGCGATGATCCACCACTGGAGGGGCTTAGAGGGCGGTAGAGTCTTGATGTCGGGGGTGATTGTTAGCGCGAGCTGATGGTAAGGAAAAGATGACAAAAATGATAATGATATTGATGGTATTCTGTTTTTGTAAAGTGCATACCACAATGTTTTACATGTGTAACGACTTTACATGCTTCCAGGGCCCTGTTGCACAAAACTTACCATTGATGGTAACTTTGCCATCAATATTAACTACCATAGAAACCTTCATTTTGATTGGCTGTTGAGCCTCATTACCATGGTAGTTACCATTGATGGCACAGTTACCATCAATGGTAAGTTTTAATGCAACAGGGCCCAGATGACTAGAGAATTCTTACCACCATTTTAGCTCTGAAAACCAGGGCCGCGTCGCACAAAACTTACTATTTGATTATAACTTTACCATCAATATTAACTACCATGGCAGCATCACTCAACTGCCAATCGAATCAAGGTTTCTATGGAAGTTACCACTAATGGCAAAGTTACCATTAACAGTAAGTTGTATGCAACAGTACCCTGGTCCATGCTTACTAAACACGGCACAAGAGTGGAAAAAAGAAGATTATTGTCTTGTCAAAGCATAGAAGTTCCATAACTGGGCACAAATTCATGACATTTGCATCTCAAATAAAGTGCTAAAACCATAACATCTCACCTTAAGTAAATGAAAGGTATGAATAATTATCATTGTTTTTGTTTGGCCACTAAGAAAATACATAGTAAAACATAAAACAGACAATTGAGTACGTCAAGATAAAAGATACAAGAAAGACTGGTCCCCCAGGGACAGAAACAAAGTCAACCTAATAACTGTGGCAAATTATAACTGTCCCAATTGCAATGGTTGTATTAAAACATAAAATACTTTTTACAAAAGATATTTAATATAAAAATTACAAGAACAATAACCGATATTCCATACTCAAATTTGTGTACGAGTCCATAAGAAATGAGGACATTTCTTTTCCTAGAAGACTCATGTTTTAACAAGCTGACTACCAGAAGATATACATGTACAGTATAACAATCCATTTACACTCCTATGAACAATCTTAAAGATAAACTTGAGTTCTGGTAATGCGATTGCATTGTGAAAGAAAAGGTGTGGAATGGATCAGAAACAGTTGATCATGTAGCATGTAAGTATTGGTGTGCACTGCAAGGTTCTGGAGTCATCAAAATCATCATAAATTTGGCAGAGTCTTGGTAAAGTAACAATCACTTACACAGAAAGATGTATATGGGACAACACACATGGTGTCGGGGCTAGTACTACCCTGATTTCCTTATCTTTCTATGCTCATTACTCAGCCAGTATACATTTTCTTCCAAAATTGTTTGGCACATGACATTTATTTGTAATATTGAACATTCAGTGTAAGTTTCGTTAGATGCTGTGAGAATTCATTTCCTTTTTTTTTACCAGAACTCAAGTTTATCTTTAATGACTCACCCTGAATTTATCATTGTCCTCCCTGGTCTGGGTAATATAGGGGGCACTCTCTATCTCCACGTAGCCCTCAGTTATGATCTTCACCTTCCTGGCATTGATGTAATCCTAGAAACAAAATGGTGACATAAGAAGAGAAAAATTGTTCTGACTGTAATAAAAAATAATGATGATAATAACATGGTCTTAAAGCCCCTCTGCACTAGTTTGCCTTTGGTAAGGAGGGATTAGACCTCCCTGCATGGTCACTGACAGGTGGTTATCTCATCAAATCAGCTCTCAATTAACATAAGAAAAAGGGGACCATGGGGGATCAACAGGTACTGCTTAGGCATTGTTGGCTGTATAGAGGGTGCAAGTAGCTATAAGTACTGCATTGGGGATTTAAACATCCTGGCTAGCTCCATCAGTATCAAATCCCTAAATAAATACCAGGTTTGATGTTGGGAATTTCAAAAAGGAAAAATAATTCTAAAATCGTTAAATTGGCAACACATTGAGAAAATAAAATTCATTTTTGTTGATAAAATCTTTTCTACAACATTCTTGCCTGTGTACATATTTTTTTTTAGTTCAATCATTGTAGCCATAAAAGAAAAATTGTGTTGATGCCAATTTCAAGAACAATATGTGATTGATTTAGCCCTAAAAATATATCCTGTACTGAAAGGGTTAACTTGCATGACCTACTTCTTGGTATACCCCACACAAACCCATGACAGGATGGGGTTAAATTCATATATTTGTTTTATTTATTGATTTTCAACGTATACTTTGTTCAAGATATATTGTAAAACAGCATCTAAGGAACTAACACTTCAACAAACTCTGCTTCTAGTTAGTTCCTCTTTTCTCGTGCTATTTCTATTACATTTGTCGTTTCATTGCATTTTTTTTTGTAATATACTTATTCATTGTATTTTATTTTGCATGAGAAATAAAATCATTTGAATCCATGTTCTTACCTCAAGGAAAGTACTGTTCCAGAGTCTGGACCTGACGACAATGTTGACCTCGTTCATGTCCGTTTCTTTGGTCAAAGGGTCAAGATCACAAATGATGGTCAAGCACTGTGCGGTCCCGGTCTTACAGTCCTAAAACAAGACAAACAGGGCATTTATACATGAGAAGAAATTTATATAGAGTAACTCGTTCAACGGAGTGTTGTCTGAAAAATCATGGTACACAGGGGAAATCTATATACAGTACTTACTACCGGCCTAACAGTCTTATAACAAGACAAACAAGGCATTTATACATGAGAGGAAATCTATATACAGTAACTTGTTCAACGAAATGTTGCGTGAAAAATCACTGTACAGAGTGTACAGACAGGATTTGAGAATCACGGATCTTGTATAAAGAAAGTAGTTTTGAGGTCAGCTTGCAACTCACTCACAAGACAAGGTTGCAAGCATAGCATGCAATGTTCAGCTACAGGAGGTATAGATATTATTCCACTATATCTAATGATACAATTCAAGAACCCATTTTGAATGTCATGTAGATACAATATAAATTTGAGTGATTTAAACAGTGGATGGCAGTGAAAGAGTTCATGATTATATCACTGTACAGATATTGTTCCATGATATCTAACTTCATAATTATTGAACCCATTATGAATTCTTATGAAGAAAAACAACCTTGCTTTTGTCCAAAATTACTAAAGGCAATGTACAAATTGAAGGTAGTTTAAACAATGCTTTGAGAATGCTTGGACGACAAATGTTCTGTGGTAATCATCCTTTACTAGCTGAATTTGTAACTTAAACCCTTGACCAAACACTACACATAACTCTAACCCTACCATTGCTTCGTAACATCACCTTCACTCAATAAATTCCTTAACCCTGGACCAAACGCCTCACATAACTCTAACCCTAACCCTACCATTGCTTCGTAGCATCACCTTCACTCAAAGAATTCCTGAATTCAAAACTGGACCAAACACTACACATAACTCTAACCCTAACCCTACTATTGCTTCGTAGTATCACCTTCACTCGAAGATTCCTAAATTAAAAACTGGACCACATGATACACCTAACCATAACCCAACCCTAAACTGGATCAAAGACTCAATTACAACCCTCACCTGACAGTCCACAGCAGTAAAATGGTTCAAGGGAAGCCCACCCTGATAGTAAGTTGGTTTTAATAGACGCAGAAAAATGAGAGAAACAGATCAGTGGAAGTTTGAGCATAAAAACAATTAAAAATAAGACAATTGGAGAGGAGCTCGCAGAATAGGCCACAGTGTCTCTGATTAGCGTTTCACTGATGACAACTAAAAGATTCATAACTTTCCTATTTTTTATTGGATATTGCTCAAACTTTCATTCATTTGTTTCTCTCATTTTTATGCTTTATTAAAAATGAACTCAATATGGCATAAAAATCAGACCAACTCAGTCCCCTTTCAGCTACTTACAAGTGTGATGTCCTTTCCTGCTGTGAGTTCTCTGGTTGACGTGACAGCCTCGGCTTCTGCTTGCCTTCTCTTCCTTGACTGCGTTGTCCCCCCTGCACCTGGGGCTACTGGGTTGTAGGCACCCCCTCCGTTCTTGGGCTGCCGATAAGTAATTAGCAAGGATGCAAACAATGCATTTTATATCCCGCATACTAAGAATCTTGCAATCTGATTGGTCTAAACGAGGTCACATGATCAATGATAGATAAGTACTATCTCCCTGCGACAGGACTTTTGTACCGTCATTTTTTGCTGCTGCCCCACTTGCCCATTGAATAAGCATATAGCGCATAGCAAAGTAGTTTACGCGAAATGTCAGTTTCAAATGAGCGCGCATCGACTTTATCATTTATGCATATTGTGCGTTGTAATATCAAGCTGAAGCTAAACTGTCTGCAGAATCAGTTATTTTAATTATGTAAAATTCACTTTAGATCACCTCGGCGATGATAGTTTGTACCATTACCCTCGTAGTCTATTAATATTTGCTTAATATCAAATGGATTGATTGCATGCATAATATATCAAATCGTCGGAAGCCTTCAAGAAGTCTGTTACAATGGACAATACTATCTCTCTGATAAATGCATTCATAGGTTAATGGAAGAATGCTGACATTGAAGCAGTTGGAGAGACAGTTGTGTGACCAGTCTCTAAATCTGTCTTTGCACTAATGTCCTTTAGCAAGACTTTAATCTACATTTGACACTCTCCACCCAGGTGTTAAATGAGTAACCGGTAGGATGTGAAAGTTAATGTGGTTGGATGAGCAAGTGTGCGCTTGTAAAATGGCGACTGGCCGGAATGCTCCCCATGGAGTGGAGAATGTGCATACATTGTGTGCAAGTAAGCCTGAATCCGATGACCGGGGTAATAATGTATCTGTAAAGTGCTTAGACACATCGTTGTATCAATGTATTGGGGGCTATATAATATATAATATAATATATTATTGTAAAATTATTATTGCTGATGAAAATAATGTTATCATAATAAAGAGTCAACAAAAATGATATACCAAAGAGAATAAGCATTTGAAATTGACATGACAAATGTTCTTGTTAATTTTGAATTCAGCTTATTGCAAATGAGCAGCAGACATATAACATTAATGCCGACATCATCACAGACTTTCTCTTTAAACGACCTGGAGCAAGTTTGCTCCTTGGACCTTACCTTTAGTCCTAGCTCGTTGACATAGACTGCTGGGGTGACGTTGCAAGAACCCTTGTTGTCTTCAACGAAAGGCATCTCTGTCATGTAGAGCAGCCATTTACCATTAGCTACCTCATAAGGGAAGTCAATCGTCACTCTGGCTGTGTTGACTGCTCCGGGCCCTTCGTTGAATATCTGAAAAGAGAAAAACATAGTGTCATGGATACCATTCATTCCAACTATTTTTTTAGTAATAGCCATTAAATGCATCGTTTAACAATGTTAAATCTGAGATGCATGGCCCTACGTGTTATCATATCAGTGTCTGTGATATGGTCTAATATCGAAGCTCTAAAAAAATTGTGCTTCAAAATGATCATGAAGTGCCTCAAAAATTGAAAAATTTTGAGTGACCAGTTTTACCTTACTCATTTTCCCCAGTAGACTGTAGTGTTATAAAAAAGGTTTTTGAAATTTCGATTTCCAATCATAAATATCTTGATAATCAGACAGGCGACCGGCTTTTAAAAGTCATGGGTTCCTTGCTGACCTAAAGGTTTATTATTATCATTGCAGCATGAGCTAAATCCAGGATTTTGTTTCAGAATCTGAGACAAAGATACCAAATCCCTTTTTTTGTTAAAGACTCCAGATACCAAATTTCATAATCAAATGACTGCTCAGGGCCCCTTGTTAAATATCTGGAAAAAAACTATATTGCATCATAACAATTTTCCATACACTACAACTAAATCTAAGGTTACAAATAGCAATCCTGCTATCAAGAATATCATCTCCAGCACTCAAAGAGATCAAATCAAATCTCTGCTTCATGGTAATACTTGACCTTCCAAGTTTACATGCATGTGCCGATTTTGTGCTCCCATTACTTGACTAATCGTCATCAAGATTAAAAGTTTGGAAGAATTTGGCCCTTCCTGCTGAAGCAAAAGCATTGGTTTTGTCATAATTCTTATATAGAAATGTTAATAGATTGCTTACAGTCCATCTCTGACTAACGGCCAATCCGATGTCTTCAAAGTAGTTCATCGCACTTTCTCCAATCACCTGACCACTGAAGTAAAGTTGCTCTGGTCCTTTGCTGTATAAAAACAATGATTAAAACAGGTGTTAACAAAATAAAATAACACAAATACAAAGGAACTAAAGACGCCTGGCAGTGGGCTCTGATAGGGAATTCAACACCCTTCGGGGTCTACCCAATAACAGGTGTTGTCAATCACCAGGATAAGCCTTCAGTTTTATGACCAACTGGCCTTTATGTAATGCTATGCATTTTCCACCTGTTCCCACATATAGTAGAGTCATTATCTCACTTTTCCCTCACCTAACTACTCTCCGAGAGACTATGGGGTATTTCTTGATAGGCACACAGGTTTGCTGTGTGCTTTTGTGCAGTACCGGTACTCAAAATATATTACGGGGAGTATATTAGTACAGGTCCTCTAGAAAGAAAGGACCATCCATGTGTCATACTTTTTGAAAAATTGAAATTTTTTGGTCATTTTTTTCTGTTGGAACGAATGGGAAAGTTTCTGCGACTACATCACAAGAGACATTACTGATTCAACCAATTTGAAGAGCCCATACCTATAGTAATTGCTATTTTTAAAAATCAATAACTTTCTCATTTTTGGTCTGATTTCATTCAAACTTTCACCAGTATGCTTCTCTGATTTTTCTGCTTTCTTCTAGACTTCAAGGTTGGATTCCCCTTAAGAATCTTAAGAGGACCTTGATCTACATTTGCCACTCTCCACCCAGGTGTGAAATGGGTACCCGGTAGGATGCGAAAGCTAATGTGGTTAGATTAGCACGTGTGCGCTTGTAAAAAAGACGCCTGGCTGGAATGCTCCCCAGGGAGTGGAGAATGTGCATACATTGTGTGCGGGTAAGCCTGAATCCTATGACCGGGGTAATAATATATATATCTGTAAAGCGCTTTGAGAGGGCCTTTGGTCCTGAAAAGCGCTATATAAGAACTAGCTATTATTATTATTATTATTATGAAGACAAAATCCAACAAAAATCACCCTTTGACTTACCCGCTGATGAGGATGTCAGTGATACTCTCGACCTCAATGGTGATGATGTATTGGTTATTGCCTGGGTTAGAGTCAGCATCGTTGGTCCTTCATGAAACACAAAGACAGATAAATTGAGATGAATAAATAGTACTGTACAAAGTGGTGGTCATTGATAAAAATAATACTTATAATTAATAATTTACTAATTATTACTATAACACTACTTGATACTAACTGAAATAATTATTATTTACAAATTCATTTTTCACCAACATTTTGTTTGATGTTACCTTTGTTTGTTTTTTGTTTTTTGTACATATTGTAGCTCCTGTCGATAAATACAATTTTTGTTATGTCGAAACTGTCTACACAACACAATGATTTCCTAGGCGAGCACATAACAGTGAGGGGTCCCAAAAAAATATCAACAAAATACATGTTAATTTGCTTACCTATGAAGTACAAAGCCATAAAGCAAATCAGAATAGCAGTACACATCTATTTGCTGATGAGGGCACTAGTTGCATGTGTACTGCACTCATGTTAACAGCCATTTTGAAGATATTTTTTTTTAAAGAAAGAAGGGCCTCCTCCTTCCTTTTTTTTCAAAAAGGCAGTATGCTAAACATGTTTTTTGGCCTAACATGTTTCCTATTCTGTGTTTCAAGGGAAATAACAAATGTGGTCTTAATAGACAACAATCTTTATTGACAGTCATTCTTTCTATTGGTCATTGCTATAGCGCTTAGAGACTTCAGTGGTAGGCGCTTTATAAGCACCTTTTTTATTATTATTATTATTATTATAGCAGATTTCAGTTGTAACTTACGAAGAAGCAACGAGGGTGATGTTGAATACCTCAGCATCTGGAGGCACTGACGATGCATCATAAAGCACGACGAATGAATCCTGGAAAACAATGAGAACATGTATATACTTGTTTATCAAAGAGAAGGTTGAGTTATTAAGTTCAATAGTCGTTTTTTTTTGTTATTTTTTAATTTTTCCATTATAATTAAGCATGATAAATAGACATTTTATTTTATTTAGTCTGGGAATTACCTTGATAGGCCTGTTGGCCTTTGTTATTCCCACCACATTATGAGTACCGTATTTGCCGGCGATAAGGCCGCAGTGCCGTATAGGCTGCACCCCCAACTTTGACATTTCGTAGAGAGAAAAAAAAAAAAAAAACTAAAAAAAAAAAAAAAAGAGAGAAGAAAAAAAAGCGGACCAAACAAAATGATCGTAATTTTCTTGTAGAACACTCTTTTTGTTTACAAACTGATACCAAATTCATCAATATTCTTATAAATTTACAAGAATTAATCTCAAAAATGATCGTAATTTAGCAGATCTTCATCGACTTTTAAGCTAGTACTGTATCGCACGCACAATTGGTATCCTATAATGCCCCTACCTCGATGTGCGGTGTAATTCGGAATAGCGTTTTTCGACCTGCGCAGTTGCGTTGCGCGGCAGCTACATGTAGCTCCGTAAGTAACGGCCTGTCCCATTGTTTAAATTTTGGCGATGCAATGGTACGGACTTAGATCTAGATCTATCGGCAGATTTTATTAGAAAAATAAGTTTTTTTGTCTTCATGTCAACTTTGCAACATAAAATTGTCGGTAAGTTGTATGGAGTTATTCTAGAATTGTCCTGTACCGTTGTCTAGTCATGCTACCGTTCATATAGTCCCATACGTGCAAATGGACGTGATGTTTTGACCGCTGAATTTTGTTGTTGTTGCGTAAAGGCCGCACCCCGACTTTTGGATATTTTTTCTACCAAAAACACTGCGGCCTTATCGCCGGCAAATACGGTACCGGTAGTACATTTTTATTTCAAAACTTTGTTTTATATACACAAATGCTGATTGTATTTCGTTGTCTTTAACCAAATGTGGAAATAGAATTGAACTTGAACTAATTTATGGGCTTTCTCATTCATTTTACCTCAGTTTGGAAGAAACCATAGTAGAAATTTCCTCTAAAAAGGATTGCACTTCAACAAATACTTTCAAATTTGAAATGTTATGACAACAGCTGATGTGTGCGATTGAATTTTTCTAGGAAATCTTCATCATCCACATTGAACAGATGCAAAAGTGATTACAATTCTTGTCCCTACAACTAGTTCATTTTGCAAAGCCAAATGGGCAAGTAATGGTACATGTTTCCTTTCTAATAATCTTCCTTTCAATTCTTCTTCAATAACTCTATCCCTCTATTTCTTGTATTTCCACCTAGTTCATTCTGCAAAACCAAATGGGCAAGTAATGGTACATGTATCCTTTCTAATAATCTTTCTTTCAATTCTTCTTCTATCACTCTATCACCATTTCTCTATCCCTCTATTTCATGTATTTCCCCCTAGTTCATTCTGCAAAACCAAATGGGCAAGTAATGGTACATGTATCCTTTCTAATAATCTTTCTTTCAATTCTTCTTCTATAACTCTATCGTCATTTCTCCATCCCTCGATTTCTTGTATTTCCACCTAGTTCATTCTGCAAAACCATATGATTCAGGATTGATACATGCATCCTTTCTAATAATCTTTCTTTCAATTCTTCTTCAATCACTCTATCATCATTTCTCCATCCCTCTATTTCTTGTATATCCACCTAGCTCATTCTGCAAAACCAAATGGGCGAGGGTTGGCAGATTTAATCCTTTCTATAATCCTTCTATCGCTCCATCATCATTTCTCTATCCCTCCATCCGTTTAGCCCTCCATCCATTCATCCCTCCATCCGTTTATCCTTCCATCCATTCATCCCTCCATCCCCGTCTCTGATACTTACCACTGAGCCCTCTGAATATGGGTTGCCAAGCTCACATATGATACTGGTCTCGTTGGCTCCTTCTTCGAATGGCTCTGGGTTGCAGTCAGCAGTGAATGCCTGGAATAAAAGGAACATTATATTCATTAAAGCCCCACTGCGCTACTTGTAGCTACTTGCTCCCTCTATATAGAAAACAATGCCTAATCGGTGACCATTGGTCCCCCATGATCCTCTTTTTCTTATGTTAAGTGAGAGCTTATTTGATGAGATAACCACCTGTCAGTGACCTTGCAGGGTGGTCTAATCCCTCATGTAAAAAAGTCCAGATGGGTTTAAAGAAGCATAGGAGTGGGCTCTTATTGGGAATTCGACACCTTTCGGGTGTTTACCCAATAACAGGTGTTGTCAATCACCAGGATTTGCATTCAGTTATATGTCCGAAAGGCCTTATGCAATGCTTTGCATTCCCCGATATGGTAAAGTCACTAGCTTACTTTGCCCTCACCCAAAGACTCTCTTGGAGACTTGGAGACGATAGGGGTTTTCTTGATAGGCCAACAGGTTTGCTTATGAACAAGTTTGACTGCTTTCAATGGTCTTTACATATAGGATTAATTGTACTAATAAGATGATGAAGCGGATCCTAATCAAATGATTGGTTGACAGCGTACACGTAACCCCGCATTTAATTTGCCTTACACATAATTTGACTAATGACCGGTCATTAGTAAATGCTAATAATAGCATAGTTATAAAACATCATCTTATAAAACAAATGATGCACATCAGTTTGTTCGGGCGTTAGCGATATTACGACACTCGGTATCTTTGAAACAGTCCAAACACCCTTGGCTATCGCCTCGGGCATGTTAGACTTTTCCAAAGGTACCTTGTGTGGGTAATTCTTACTAATGCCCTCACTGATGTGTTTTATTTGTATATTTCTGTACCTGTGAAGCCGATGAGAGGGAAATGAATCCCAAGTAGGCGGGATAGGTGACGACCAGCTTGGCGTTATAAGCATCCTCTTCCCTGTTGGCAATGTGCGCACTCATTGAGATTTCCTGCTGTTCACCGACCTTCAGAATAGGTGGGGTACTGGGGGAAGGGTGAAATGTCAAAGAAGTTAATAGAAGTCATAGGCTAATAGGTCATTTTCATGTCCTGTCTCTCTATCTATGATTTATTAACAATGTTTACACTTATTGAGACTTCCTGCTGCTTACAAACCTTCAAAACAGGTGAGGTACTGGAGGAGGGGTTAAAGGTCAAAGTATGAAGTTAAAATGTCATAAGGAGTGTATAATTAGGGTCAAAAGATAAACTATATCACAGGCTCACCTGCTCTCTCTCTCTCTCAATTTTCATGAGAGCTTACATATTATTTTCAAGTAAAGCAGGACTAAACCTTCTTTGTAAAAATGACTAGACAGACAGAATTCAATGACTCACCCTTCAAGATCTACTGAAGCACGGACATCTAGATCAGTGATGCAGAGGCCATCATCCTTGGCACATTCTTTGCTGAAGATGACCTGGAGTCAAGAAAGAGTAACAATAGGCAACAGAGTTGAAGAGGGGAAATAATCATTAATAATCATTACCTGAAATGCTAGAGGGCCATAATGGCAGCCATGCTAAAGCCAGGGTAATTATTGTGGAGCGCCAGGAGTTTCAATTGATTTGACTTGATCATTTGATTGATTTATTTCTGTTTCATTTTCTCTTTCTTTCGCAGTTTTACAAATATATAACGATTCAGACAGACAGGACCTCCGAACAAGAACCCACTATTATTATTATTATAGGAGGTGTCGTAATGTGAGATGAAGTCAAAAAAGGGAAATGGGTTATAATGGGGAGGAGTCATAGTGGAAAAAGGAATCATAACGGGGAGGGAAAATTCATAATGGGATAAGATGTCATAATTGGGAGGGGAGTTATACCGGTAATTGGAATAAAAGTCACATTAGAAAATGAGTCATTACGGGGAAAGGGGTCAAAATGGGGAAAGGAGTTGTAATGGAGTAAGAGTCAAAAAGGGAAAAGTTAATAATGGGGGTAGTTGCAACAATTCAAACAGGATTTATAACAGGGAGGGGGTCATAATAGGGACTGAAATTACATTAGAAAAGGAGTCATAATAACAAATGTGAAAAGGAGTCAAAGTGTGAAAAGGAGTCAAAGTGTAAAAATGAATCGCAATGGGGAAAGGAGTCGAAATGTGGAAAGGAGTCACAATGGGGAAAGGAGTCACAATGTGGAAAGGAGTCACAATGGGGAAAGGAGTCACAATGTGGAAAGGAGTCACAATGGGGAAAGGAGTCACAATGGGGAAAGGAGTCACAATGGGGAAAGGAGTCACAATGTGGAAAGGAGTCACAATGGGGAAAGGAGTCACAATGTGGAAAGGAGTCACAATGGGGAAAGGAGTCACAATGGGGAAAGGAGTCACAATGTGGAAAGGAGTCACAATGTGGAAAGGAGTCACAATGGGGAAAGGAGTCACAATGGGGAAAGGAGTCGAAATGTGGAAAGGAGTCACAATGGGGAAAGGAGTCACAATGGGGAAAGGAGTCACAATGGGGAAAGGAGTCACAATGGGGAAAAGAGTCACAATGGGGAAAAGATTCACAATGGGGGAAAGGAGTCGAAATGTGGAAAGAAGTAAAATGGGGAGAGGAGTCAAGATGGGAAAGAATTAAAATGTGGAAAGGAGTCACAATGGGGAAAGTAGTAACAATGGGGAAAGGAGTCACAATGGGGAAAGGAGTCACAATGGGGAAAGGAGTCACAATGGTGAAAGAAGTCACAATGGGGAAAGGAGTCACGGTGTGGAAAGGAGTCACAATAATAACAGGAGTAACAATGAGGACAGGAGTCAAAATTGGGTAGGAATTGAAGTGGGGAAAGATGTTATACTTTGGAAACGAGTCAAAGAGTGGAAAGGAGTCAAAATGGGGAAAAGAGTCAAAATGGGGAAGTAGTCAAAATGAGGAAAGGAGTCAAATGATTGAAAGAATTGAAATGGGGTAAGATGTCAGACTGTGGAAAGGAGCTAAAAAGAGGAAATAAGTTATAATGGGAGAGTAGTGATGGTTTAGGGGGCAACTGAACTTACCTCTTCTAACATGATCGTTTGGGTGTTCTCCTGGAGAATGGGGAAGGGAGTCATACTGGGAAGGGGGTCACCGGGCTGAGGCATGACTGCTTCTACCTCAGGAATGTAGTATGTCAGATTGATGGGGATGGGACGGAAGATGTCGGTAAAGCCAGCCTGCAAGAAATTTTAAGAGAGAAATTTGAAATGAATTTAATGGAATAGTTTAACGTAAAAACACATCCAGCATGGAGCTCTAGTTCACAAAAAGAAAAAAAAATGCAATGATATATCTGTGTAGCCAGCCTGCAAGATATAAAGTTGTTGAATTGAATTGAATTGGTTTATTGGAGCTGAATATGATCGATTTACAAAGAGATGCATCAACGTATAGTAAAACCACAATTGGGTTGAAAACATTGAAATTATCATGCATTTTGTATGAATAATTAAAATCCTACTATCACATTTGAAAATTCTAATTCATCATTTATGCTGAATTAACCTGGGTTTTATGTTAGGTACAGGGTTACGATTAGGTTAAAGGGGAAGTCCACCCTGATATTAAGTTGATTTTAATAGAACCAGAAAAATGAGAGAAACGGGCCAGTGACAGTTTTAGCAAAAACCGATTTAAATTAAAAAAAGTTATGAATTTTTGAAGGTGCGATCAATCAAACACAAATTTGCAACACTGTGATGCGTCTTGTGAGCTCCTCTCCAATTTGCTCTATACAGAAAACTCCAGAAAATTTCAATTTCTTAGTTCTTGAAAAAAAAGCGGGAATCCACAGAAACGCAGGAGATTCTCATGCCCGATTGTTGCAGGTGTCGCACAACAGTTTGACCGAGTTATTTTCTCACCTTCAGTACAACATTGTACTCTGGAGTACAGGCTTCATCAGCATTTGTAATAACGAGCGTCTGCTTGGTCAAAGAGTAGATTCCACTATCCTCAAACACCACCCGAGAGTTTAGAACCTTGCTGCGTCGGACTCCTTCTGCCTCAATGTCAAAGTTGATGGCTGCGAGAGAGATGTGTAGAAGAGTTAGAAGGACATTAACTCTGTGATAAGCGCCCTTTCAGCTTTAAAGGCATCGTTTAACAACGTTTAATTTGAGATGCATGGCCCTATGTGTTATCAGTGTCTGCGATATGGTGTAATTTTGAAGCCCTAACAAAATTGTGCTTCGAAATGATCATGAAGCGCCTCAAAAAAGTAAAAATCTTTGAGTGACCGGATTTACCATACTCATTTCCCCAGTAGAATGTATGAAAATTTGATTTCGATTTCCAATCATAAATATCTTGATAATCAGACAGGCGATTGGCATCTAAAAATCATGGGGTTCCGGACTGACCTAAAGACTTATAATTATCATTGCAGCATGAGCTAAACCAAGGATTTTGTTTCAGAATCTGAGAAAATGTTCCGGAGTCACTTTAAACAAATGATATGATGTGATAGTTCAAATTAAAATGTTGTTGATGTCAAAGTTGATTGCTGCAAGAGACATGTGCATGGAGAAGATAGAAGACTAGTTCAGAGCCAGAAGGGCGTTAACTCTGTTCTAATGTATCTGAGTTTACGCCCTTTTGTTGGCTCCAAATAGGTGATATGATGTGATGATAGTAATAAGCATTATTTATTCCTGAAAATTTGATTTGCTTTTACGCAATATTATAGCCTGAGGATGGTTATAGCCTGAGGGGAGCTAAAATATATAAGTTTCAGCTCTAAACAGATGATATGATGTGATATTTATAATTATCATTTATTCCTAAAAATTATATTTGTTTTACTCAATATTATAGCCTGAGGAGGGTTAGAAAGGGAGAAGAAAAAAAGAAAAATCTGTGCAACATTAAAAATGTAAAATATTAATGAGCTAACCCGGTTCCAGTTGGGCCCATGCTGATCTGTTGGGCAAGCACGTAACAAAAGAATATACGCCATGTTGCGACTAAATAAAAACCTAGTTGGTCAAACTCTGTTTATAAAGGGCTCTGGATCTTGTGTGAATTATATATATTTTCCTTGAATGTTGTGAGCACCTTAATCAGTAGGCTAGCTAGAGTTGAGGCAATGTTGAAGCGCCTGGAGCATCTTGCATGGTGGACAATAGTGCTATAAAAATATCCAATACTATTATCATTATCATTTAAATAGCATATTGTCAATATTACTTACTAACTGGATCGTTGAATGCTGGTGCGAGGCAATAGTAGGACATGCAAAGCTGTACTGTAAAGCTATATAGAAAGAAATAGAAGTATTATTAGCTTCAGCTCTGTGCCTTGTTATATTAAAATTCTACAATCGATTGTATGTCTAATCAATCATAATATAATATAAAATAGCCAGGGACAGGGATATCTTATGTGCATTATGATGTCAAAAGATTTGTAAGTTAACGTCTTCGTAGCATCTGGCTACTAACCTGTATCATTAGAACTGATTTTTTTAACAGACAGCTCTCTGTCTGTAGGATGGAGAGTTAACGCCACTTCTAGGTTTTCTATATTGTTTAGACTAAACTTCACAAATCTCAAGGCTGTATTATCTCTTTATTTATTTTATTTATTTAATCTAACTTTGCATCACCTTTTGGACTATTTCATGACAAAATGTCAAAACATTTAAACCTGTATAGAAAGATATCCTTGTGTCTCCCAGCAAAGCCACAAAAAATTACTTTACCACAAGTTTCAATAAAAAAACATAATTTAAAGGGAAATACAAATTTGATCTATAAAGATTTGTCTAGACAGGTTTAACTTAAAACCTTTCAGTGTATGTAGCAAACGGCAAAACAAGTGAGAAAAAGTTTTAGTGACATTTTGCAATAAAATGGACAAGTTTCAAGAGCAGAAAAAAAAGAAACAAACAAACATTTGGTGTAAAGACGGTCACTTACCACAGGGAATCCTTGCCAGAGTATTCACAGTTGGTGGTATTAGGGTCCAACTCAGTGACGCTGAGGGTGAGCAGGGCTTCAATGTTGATAACGGGACGCCCTCTAGAAGAACAAATGAAAACAGAGAAATAAAATCAATGATTGTTAAATTTTGAGAAGAAATTTCAGCCAAGGGTTAAAGAGAAGGCTGTGTTGTGGTCAAGGTGACAGATCTTCGTCGTAGATCGAGTGTCATACATTAACATCTGAGACAAGTGGTTGGAGCTTCATTCCGTCAAGGTTTAGGTTAGGGTTGCAATTGGGTTGTAGGTTACATTTATGGTAAGGATTGGAGTCAGGGTTGGGTCCAGGATTGAAGTCAAGAATTTGGTCTGTGAAGGAAATTGACATGGAGCAATTGTTGCAGGAGGTCACCGGTGTCCTTGGGCAGTACATTAATCTACATTTGTCAGTCTCAACTGAGCTGTTAAATGGGTACCGGAAGGAAGTCATTCTTTGTGTGGTGTGAGCACCGAATTCAGTAGCCTAACTAGAGTTGGGGTAATGACATTGGAGCATCTTGGGCACCTTGCATGGTGGATATGAGCACTATGAAAATATCCAATATTATTATTATAATATAATCATCATCGTCTAGCGCCGTCCCTTCAGAAGGGGTTGGCGTCTATGCACCTCCATCGCTTTCTGTCACGTACCCTTGTTCTAACCTCTCTACGTACAGTAGTTAAGACCAGTTCATTTCTTAGCATCATCAAACCAAGTGCTTCACTGTCTACCCCTTTCTCGTTTACCCTCTACCATTCCTTCCATCAAGATCTTCTGCAATCTTCTTCCTCTCATCACATGACCAAAATACACTAGTTTTCTCTTCTGCACTGCGTTAATCAGTTCTCTCTTTTTGTTTGCTCTGTTCAGGACTTCTTATAATATATATATTATAATCATCAACCCTCACCTGAGCACCGCAATCTGTTGCACCTCATAGGCACCAATGGCAATCTCCGGGAAGCCGTTCCCATCCAGATCAACCCCACCGGAGATGGAATATCCGAAGGAGGTGTTGGGGAAGGGGTATCCGTTGATCCCGTTGGGTAGATCAGAGGGGGTGATCTTCTGAGCAGCCGGTTGCCTGATCCCGTCCTGGCCGTGACCGAGGTATATGTACACAGCGCCCTCGCCATTGTTCTCGTACGGTGCACCAATGGCAATGTCTGTTAAAGGTAATACAAAGTTTTGGGAAATTTTGAAAATTGGGAGGATAGTAATTCTTTACAAATGGATGCCCCTGTGGATGTATTATAAGCAAAGAAAATTTTAGCCCCTAAAACACTTCTGCTGTCGAGACAAATTGAAAAAAAAAAATTACCGGTGCTCCCGGTAAATTTTGATAAATTTGAAATAGCGCCTACGGCCGTACAATGGTAGCTGCGACTATGAAAATCTCAGAATATGTAGTTGTGATATATAATTTCCAAACGGGAATAGCTAATCGGTCGATTTTAGTCAAGAAACATTGTTTTATAGCTTAATTAATATCTTGACCTTGAGAGGGAGCTATACAACATAAAGAGTTTATTATTTAAAATGTCATAACTTTAGAGCCGTTTTCAACCGCGACAACGATCACTGAATATTGTAGGATCGCATATGCTTCCAATATGTTTATTTGAACCAAATTCATGACCCCATACCAAAAATTTGTATTACCTTTAAATTAAAGGCATCGTTTAACAATGTTAAATCTGAGATGCACAGCCTTACGTGTTATCAGTGTCTGTAATATGGTGTAATATTGAAGCCCAACAAAAATTGCGCTTCAAAATGATCAAGAAGTGCCTCAAAAAAGTAAAAATTCTTGGGTGACCAGTTTTATCATACTCTTTTTCCCAAATAACCTGTAGTGTTATGAAAACCGTTAGGCAAATGCAAAATCTTGATAATCAGACAGGCGATTGGCTTGTAAAACTCATGGGGTTCCTGACTGACCTAAAGGTTTATAATTATCATTGCAGCATGAGCTAAATCAAGGGTTTTGTTTCAGAATCTGAGACAAAATTACCTGATCCCGAAGGTTAACGTACTAGAAATTGTTACGATATGCGATATCAAAATATCCGGTATTCGTTGTAGT
Organism: Strongylocentrotus droebachiensis; assembly: GCA_035222895.1. Classification (NCBI taxonomy): domain Eukaryota; kingdom Metazoa; phylum Echinodermata; class Echinoidea; order Camarodonta; family Strongylocentrotidae; genus Strongylocentrotus; species Strongylocentrotus droebachiensis. Next base: position 11,653 of record JAVYIG010011873.1, on the reverse strand, counting down.
TTAATAAACAACATGTCTACTATAACAAACCAGTCTTCCGACTCTCTATTATCCTGAGTTATCTAAGGTTACTAAGACCCTCAAACTCATCATGGTGGGAGGCGCCTGGATCTTAGAAATAAACTTTGACTTTTGATAGCACAACTTGATCCAGTTGGGAAGTATAAATAGAGGACGATTTTCAAACTAGAAATGTCCCCTGAAAACAACTGATCAAAATACGATGAGACGTTGCTGAAAGGTTTGGATAAACTGTCAGGCCACATGTGTATGCGTCCCATAAACCCATTCTTGTGTGCAGTGATTTTCTGCATTGTTTGGTCACTTTCTTATCATTTTTATGGTTTTAGTATCTAACAAAAAAAATACATATGTACCTTTCTCAATTATTTCTTCACATTGCAATAACCAGGGACTCGTTTCACAAAGCCTTTTTTCAATGACAAATGACAAAAATCAGTGACAAATCTGCTGATGACCAATCAGAAGCAAGGATTTCAGTAGTTTATACCAAACACTGTCATTTGTCACTGATGACAAGTTTTGTGAAATGGGGCCATGAAGTCAACTTGTAGCGCAGTAGAATATATTCTTAATGTTGGATAGTTTCTGCGCTCTATAAATGTATTATCATTATTTTTTTTTTCATATCTCACCTTCAAATCCATCAAGATTAATGTCTCCAATATTCGTGACGACTTGTCCAAAGAGAGAATCGATTTTTCCTGTCAGCTTGATAGGTTCAACGTTCTCAAATGTGCCCTGTTCAAAAGAGTCAGGATGAATCAATCAATCACAAATTAAATGGCAAGTCCACCCTTATAGTGGGTTGGTTTCAACAGAAAGAAAAAAAAATATATACATAATTAAATAGAAGAAAGTTTTTTGTTTCTAAGAAATAAATCACATACCGTAGTACAAGTCCAAGTCTTATATTTTACTTAAAGGTGAAACCCAGTAGTGGTAAAATTGCGTTTCAAGGGTTTTGGGTGCAAAATATCCATTCAATATTGTTTAAATATTGCCTTCAGAGGTTTAGATGGCAATACTTCCAACCTAAACTCGTAAAAGAGCAGAAATATATATTGCCTTCAGAGGTTTAGATGGCAATACTTCCAACCTAAACTCGTAAAAGAGCAGAAATATATTCGCAATATCTATCCAGACCGGATCGATATGATAATTTACCAAATATATCAATTAGTAGGCGATTTCCCGGCAAAATTTGTATCACACGTATTAGTCAAAACATATTCTTTCACATGATTTGTAATAAGAGCTTCCATTTAATTGTTGAGAGGGGGGCGTTTCCAAAACTGGTCTATACATGTACCGTAAAATTTACAATGTAAGTAACTTTTTTATCAAAAATGTAAATTTTGTAGATTTGTGTCGTCCTTTGAGAGACCAATGGTGAGAGCAACCAGCGACATGTATGCCCTGCCATAGTACAAGTCCAACTCAAGTTGATCTTAGTCTTTGTGAAACAACCCCCAGATATCATATCAAACATACACAATGCTGTTCTTGCTCCAAATAAATAAATGATAGAATAGTTGGGTATGGTTCAAATATAATTTCCTCATGCAAAAAAGAAAAAGAAGAAAAAACTTACATCACGGGCCTTGTTGAGGTAGATATAGACTCTTCCTCCTTCTCCACCTTGATAGTTAGTTGGGTCGCGACGGAAATACTGAGGTGCCCCTACTATGAGATCATCATAGCTGAAAAACACAAAGGTATCCTGGAATTACATCTACAGTTAAGCTGTATTATATGTCTAAAGCCCACCGCATACATGTAATATATACGCTCTGAATCATGTGATCCAATATTGCGAAAAGCACAATATCATGAGGCAGAAATTTGTAAGCTTTAAAAAAAAAAATTGAACAAACTTTAAATGGAAAATTGAACAGTATGGGGTAATGTCCTGTAAAAAACGGAAAATTTCACTTGCACAAGAAGTTCACAGATTTTCAGAGAGATTTTCATGCTGAGAAATATTTGTATCACAACTGACATAACACAAATTCTTTGCAGTTCGTAAATGTTTCTTGCTGTGAAAACGGCAGTCTAAACAATTTGCGAAAGTTTTAGATATTTCAGTATGATTTTTGCAAATGAATAATCATTTTTTTTCTTCATTTGCCTTTTAAATTAATCGGCAGTTTAAAGATAAAGACCAGTTATGGTTATGCGATTGCATTGTAAAAGAAACGTTGCGAAATCGATCAGAAAAGGTTGATCATCTAGCATAGATGTACTGCAAGGTTCTGGAATCATCAAAATGATAAAAAATTTGGCCCAGTCTTCATAAAGTTACAAGCACAAGTCAAGTCACTTACCCATCTCCATTCAGATCAGCCGCGGCTACATCATAACCGAACGATGACGAAGGCTTCTCAGCATCGATGCGGTATATAGGGCTAGGACTCTGACCCGCTTCAGACTTGAGGGTGAGCACCGCCCCCATTGACTCGGACCTCGGCGCTCCAGCGATGTACGTCTGAACGTTACCATCCATGAGTTTTGCGGATGCAACAGAGAAACCTGGAAGGAAGAAGGAATTTTGATATGAATTTTGAAAAGTGATACCGCATTTATACTAGACATATATCGACAAGCAGACACAATGGCACTTTAGATCTTTCTCTATGCTCACCCCTCCCTGTCTGTTTTTGTTTCTCCCTATCTCTGTCTCTCCCCCCTCCCCCTTCTTTCTTTCTCTGTCAACTTCCCCCTCCCTACCATTTACACTCTCTTTCTATCCCTCCTGAGCCCTCCCCCTCTCTTTTCCCTCTTTCTCTTTCTTTTTCTCTTTCTCTTCCCCTTTCTCTTTCTAACTTATTACATTTCCAATTAATGAGAATGATGGATATTTCCATGTTTACCTAGATAACTGTTGAAGCCGACTTTGTTGTTCTCATAATCAAGTGGTGTGATGAGATTATTAGACCTGAAAAGTTAGGTCTCTCTCATCCTCTTCCCCTTTCCCCTCCTTAGTCTTTCTAACTAATTACATTTCAGTTAATGAGAATGAAGAATATTTCATGTTTACCTAGATAACTGTTGAAGCCAACTTTGTTGTTCTCATAATCAAGTGGAGTGATGAGATTGATCGATCTGATAGAGTAAGGTCTGGAAGGAAAAAGAGGAAAACAAAAATTAATAATAAAGGCTGATAAATGAATGTTACTAAAGATACAGTAAGACATGCTTTAGCAACCCTCTGTATAGAAAGACCGCCGGTCTATAAAAAACATATTTTACGTTTCCTTGAAATATGGTTTCTCATTGAAACATGTACCAAAGGAATCTTTTCTCTTCTTTGTGGACTTTTCCAGATTTACTTCACAAACTGATAACATAATAAAAAAATTATAAAAAAAACTTTACTCAAGTAAAGTAATATAGTTAAACCTGTCTATTAAGGTCACCCAAGGGAAACAGAAAAATTGGCCACTGTAGACAGGTCGCCTTTCTAGACAGGTTCTACAGCACACAGTTCTATCTTGAGGGAGACAAAATGCATGGCCACTATAGACAGGTGGGTGACCTTTATAGAGAGATGGCCACTAAGACAGGTTTAAATGTAACATAAACATAATCATAAAGCTGGATTGCCACAAAAGTGAAGCTTGATAGCGTGACAATACTTTGCATTAATAATAATAATGACTATTAATGACTTACACATTGGCAAGAGCAATACCACCGAGCCAGTTGTCAGAGCCAGGCACCCCCATGATGTACTCAGATACACTGGTACTATCGGTGTACTTGAGCTATGAAAACAAAAGAAAAAAAAGAGAAAACAACATTAAAATGATTAACAAAATAAATGTAAAAAGACGTTAACAACAGAATGCTACTCATAACCCATGTATGAATTTATCAAACACTAATTGCTGTTTTGTTAGATTGATGAATATAAACTCAAATTATGTTGGACTTTGACAATGTATTCTGCAACACTTGTAGGAGCAGAGTAGTTGATCTGGAAGAAAAAATAAAAACAGGAGTACCATCAGTTCATATACATGTATGACTTTATCATACTTAAGCAAATGATTTGATTTGATTTGATTTGATGAAAATATTGTTCACCCTCCAACTGAGAACGATGACACCATTTGACTACAATGTATGTAGAGAGGAGCAGACTATGCAACATCTCCGAGCCTGCCCACATCTACCAGACCCTCGCACCCCTGGAAGCATTGATCCGCTGCGCGATATAATGCATCCAACACTGGATAAGGACAATCTCATTATAAAGAGTGAATGTTGTGGCATAGTGTCTCAAGAAGAAGAAGAAGACCCTCTAACTCTTCTTCTTCTTCCATCTGAGTACATCCCTCTTTACAGGGTATTGTCGTACTAACTGGGGTGTGCAGGTGGAGCACTACACCGGGTTTCCCCCTACTCTTTATTCGAATAGTGCAATGAGTTCTTAACGTGCAAAGGTAGCGACTCTTCTCTACATGGGGACTCAATTTAACTTCCTATCCGAGGGACAGAATGTTTTCCACTTAACATAGCCTGCGTCTATGAAACAAGGGGAGGGGCACGTTAACACACAATGTAGGCTTCGGTCATCCGCCTGGGTGGGATTTGAACCTGAGATCTTTGGTTCAACAGGCAGACGCTTTACCGACTCAGCCAACTCACCCTTGTGACATCCACATCTGTGCCTGCTTGGCAGTACTTGTAAAGGATACCATCATAGTTGTTTGGACGTGTCTGACTAAGGCATGGCTGGTATCCGTCTCTGATGAAGACATCCTTATCTAGGTCGGCAGACATGAAGTAGCACTTACCCAGGCCCTGGATCTCATCCACGCTAGCGGGCTGGTATATATGCCTGTGAGCACATGCCTGGAAGTTACAAAGATGATGATTAATGATGATGATGATAATAACAGTATCAAAAGAATAATAAAAGTAGTTATAATAGTAATAACTAGACTTGAATTTGTCACTTGACAAATTAAGTGATACATGTTCTAATTTACATAATGAAGAACGCATTTTCACGATTTCATCTAATATGAAATGCTCCGCCCATTATGGTCAATCCATATTTAACAATAACAATTATATTTTGTATTATTATCAATGGAACTGTAAGATGTTTGAATCATTGAAATATACATGTATAAAGATTGGACTTTCTTGACAATGTTTTTCAAGTATGATTTATGATTTTGTAAACATTCACTCTTTCCTACTTGCACCAGACCAAGATTTACACAGTTCAGGAGAGAAAATTGTCAGCTTTCTGAAAATAATTTCTAAATCATTTCAGTTATTGATAGCTATTAAAGTCAGGAACCATAACAATAGTCATCAGCATATTTCCTGTGCAAGGAAAACCATACTGCGATTAAATACAAGGTCAAGATTTAATGGCCAGCCTACAAATAACAAGATTGAATGCCTATCTTGACAAAAACGTGATATGATGGAAAACCTATCCCTTTTCAATCGATAACACACTGACATATTAAATACCATTGTTTTTTTCTTCAGATTAGCAATTTTTAATACTTTTACATGGTATATGTAAAGTAAAACATTTTCAGATGGATAACTTTCAGTTGAAAATTAGAGCAATAAAAGTGTTGCCAATTTGACACAAAGAAAGGCCAATTCATAGTATAGGGATCATTGTCTTTGATGGGTTTAATACTTACTGCGACTGGTCCTCCAGGCCCTTGGCTGACCACTGCTACACCTAGCCATTGGTTGTCTTTTATATCACTATCAGTATTACCTGAAATATGAACAAGAATATGGACAATTTGTTACTATTACTAAGAATATTTCAAGAATATGTACAATTGGTTAGAATATTTCAAGAATATGTACAATTGGTTATTACTGTACATGTATTACATAGAATATTTCAAGAATATTTACAATTGGTTACTATTACTTAGAATATTTCAAGAATATGTACAATTACCGGTAGTTACTATTTCTAAGAATATTGCAAGAATATGTCAAATTGGTTACTACATGTACATGTACACTGTATATTACTTTAAAAATTTCAAGAATATGTACAATTAGTTACTATTACTTAGAATATTTCAAGAATATGTACAATTCTCGCTACCCTAAATAGGTACGAAAATCTCGAAATTCGCGAGACGAGGTAATTTTCACTCTCTCGGGTCGTCACTACAACTTCCGGTATAGAGTCCCATCCCGCTGTGCAGAGTTTTCACGCACGCTAAAATCAGGGTTCTTACGCTTGGAATCATGAGCCCAGCACTGTGCAGCCTCACAAAAGAAAACCATCGTCACTGATGTCAAAAGACGCAAAAAACAACGAATGAAATGTTCAAATAAACGTTGAAATATTTGCGAAAAAAAAACAAGACCGAGCAGACGACATATTCGGTGCATACACGTTGTGTTTTACGTTTGCGCTATCGCGCCTAGTAATATAGCGCCTGCACAGGAAGCTGTAATGTCGAAAAGCTATCCCATAATGCAATGCGCGTTTTCAGGATTTTCCCCGGATCTCGGCAGAATCGCTATTTGGGGTAGCGAGAATTGGTTACTTTTAGTTCAAATTAGAATGTTTCAAGAATATGTACAATTGGTATATTACTGGGAATATTTCAAGAACATCATAAAAATGGAGTCATTACAAACAATTAGAAAATCCAGGGGGGAGAGAGACTAAATATGCTATTACTGGGGTACAATGATCGTCAGACATTTTAAAATCTGCTGTCTGGTACGCCAACATTTCTCCAAAAGAAAGAATGAGAATGTTAACAATATTCTTTTCAAAGGCCATCAATATGTTTGTTATTTGCTGATGTTGATGTAAAGGTTCTACATTTGATAGCAGAAATTCATATCAATACCCCCACCCATCCCTAAATAGAGTCGATAAATGAAATAAATCTATGGTACAGTTGTCATAAGTACCTGCAATATATCATTCCCCGTTTTTATATCCGTGTACATTGTACATTTTTTATTATTCAATACATCGCAAAGTTGATAGAATTCCTTCTCTATTGTCTTTTACTGCTGCCTCTGCATCAAGCGTAAATATTACAAAGCAAACTAAATTGCTTTGAAGACCTGCAGTTGCCTCTGCATATTACGGGTCATAATAATAATGCTTTCAAATCAGTCTTCCTCTATCATTCTATGCTTCACTTCAAGTGCAAACAGTAATATCAAAGGATAATGTGATGGATTGCATACAAGCTACTTGTATGTTCATACTACATATTGCCTCGTTTTGTGTCTGAAAAAGGCTTGTTCAGATTAGTGCAGTAAACCGCCGCAAGAAAAGCCACAGCATGTTTTTTAAATGTGTTTAATGAATGGCAACAAAGGTCCAGCGGTTTTCGGTCAGCTTTGTGTTTACATGTAAGATGTGAAGCGTATTACACTTTACATCATTGAAAAAAACGCTGTGGTACTGCCACATCATATCTGAACAAGGATTAAATATGTGCAGGGCTTTGTACAGTCACAATCTATTAAATAAATAACAATATGAACATGTATACATAATTCATACATTCCCTCATTTGCTTTTGTCTTGGATTACTTCTCTTAATGATACAATATGTAGAGAACAGGGGATCGGGTTATAGTTTCACAAGCCTGTCATAAAAGTATTAGTTCGCTAAAACATCCCATTGAAATCTGTGTTCATTTCAATTCACACGTTTCTTTAGGCAGACTTGTACATATAACGATTTTGTGAAACAATTTCCATTGTTATTATGAACATGCCCCTTGTTCCCTAAAACACGGCTATCAATACTTACCATTTTCATCGAGCTCCAGAACAGTGCAATCAGAATAATTGGAAGTGAACGGACATGTGAACACACCGCCTGGTTTGATGGCATCAATATTGGTCTGGTAGATAGGAGCACCAACTATCAATCTGATGGATGAGAGAAAGAGAAAGAGAGAACAATCAGAATAACAAGAAGAAAACGGACATGTGAACACACCGCCTGGTTTGATGGCATCAATATTGGTCTGGTAGATAGGAGCACCAACTATCAATCTGATGGATGAGAAAAAGAGAAAGAGAGAACGATCAGAATAACAAGAAGAAGTAAACAGACATGTGAGCACACCACATGGTTTGATGGCATCAATATTGGTCTGGTAGATAGGAGCACCAACTATCAATCTGATGGATGAAAGAAAGAGAAAGAGAGAACAATCAGAATAACAAGAAGAAGTAAACAGACATGTGATCACACCACATGGTTTGATGGCATCAATATTGGTCTGGTAGATAGGAGCACCAACTATCAATCTGATGGATGAGAGAAAGAGAAAGAGAGAACAATCAGAATAACAAGAAGAAGTAAACAGACATGTGAACACACCGCCTGGTTTGATGGCATCAATATTGGTCTGGTAGATAGGAGCACCAACTATCAATCTGATGGATGAGAGAAAGAGAAAGAGAGAACAATCAGAATAACAAGAAGAAAACGGACATGTGAACACACCGCCTGGTTTGATGGCATCAATATTGGTCTGGTAGATAGGAGCACCAACTATCAATCTGATGGATGAGAAAAAGAGAAAGAGAGAACGATCAGAATAACAAGAAGAAGTAAACAGACATGTGAGCACACCACATGGTTTGATGGCATCAATATTGGTCTGGTAGATAGGAGCACCAACTATCAATCTGATGGATGAGAGAAAGAGAAAGAGAGAACAATCAGAATAACAAGAAGAAGTAAATAGACATGTGATCACACCACATGGTTTGATGGCATCAATATTGGTCTGGTAGATAGGAGCACCAACTATCAATCTGATGGATGAGAGAAAGAGAAAGAGAGAACAATCAGAATAACAAGAAGAAGTAAACAGACATGTGAACACACCGCCTGGTTTGATGGCATCAATATTGGTCTGGTAGATAGGAGCACCAACTATCAATCTGATGGATGAGAAAAAGAGAAAGAGAGAACGATCAGAATAACAAGAAGAAAACAGACATGTGAACAAACCACCTAGTTTGGTGGCATCAATATTGGTCTGGTAGATAGGAGCACCAACTATCAATCTGATGGATGTGAGAAAGAGAAAGAGAGAACGATCAGAATAACAAGAAGAAAACAGACATGTGAACAAACCACCTAGTTTGGTGGCATCAATATTGGTCTGGTAGATAGGAGCACCAACTATCAATCTGATGGATGAGAGAAAGAGAAAGAGAGAACGATCAGAATAACAAGAAGAAAACAGACATGTGAACAAACCACCTAGTTTGGTGGCATCAATATTGGTCTGGTAGATAGGAGCACCAATTATATACCTCATTTAAGAAATCCAGCCATCTGATTGGTCGAAATTGCATTCATAAACTTCAACTATTTCTGTAAAATTCCCAGTAACCATGGTTATTGGGAAAATAGTTCAGTCTCCATGGTTACCCCATAGGTTTACATGTTAAAAAATGGTCTGAGCGATCGAGGATACCGTACGTGTGCGAAGAATTGGTTGGTAATTTCAATACAATTGAATCTGATCGATCTTACCGACAATTTTATCTTGCATTGTTGACATGAAGACGAAAATAAACTTCCAAAAACAAAAAAACAACATCTGCCGATAGATCTTGATCTAAGTTCGTACCAATATGCATTGCAAAAGTAAAAGAAGGGCCCGTTTAATGGAGCAGAAGCGAAGCATCCACCACCGAAGCCGTTGTCAATCCATTTTAATGTTTATATTAGAGAAAACAGCTAAGTGAGGAAACAGAGCACGATAGCCGAGAGGTTTAAGGCGGTGATTTTAGTTACATCACCTTTTGTACGCAAGAGTTCGAATCTCATCTTCGACAAAAGTTTTTTTATTTTTTATTTTTTATTTTTTCGTCTATTTTTTTTCGGCATATAAAAGTATTAATGACTGCTTTAATATTCGAGAAATAGTTGTTTTTATACGCTCTCGGGAAGGTTACAATTGGGCTATTGCCCTCGGCACGCCTCGGGTAATAGCACAATTCTAACCTTCCCTTGAGCGTATAAAAACAACTATTTCTCTAAAAGCAGTCATTAATACTATACTATCAATCTGATGGATGAGAAAAAGAGAAAGAGAGAACGATCAGTATAACGAGAAGAAATCAGACATGTGAATACACCCCTTGATTTGGCGACACTAATAACCGTCTGATAGACCAATGTGTACTCTACATAAATCATGTTTCCTATGTATACCAGGAACCATAACACAATAGATTTCTGACTGTACTGTGCTTAGTACACACATGTACATGTACATTGTACATTTGTTTTACAAACTTTCCACATGTAGCTAGAGAAAAGAGAAACCTCATGTACAACAAGAACATTACAATAAATCATCTTCAACAACTAACAGTCATTAGTTTCCTACAAAAAGACATCTCAAGCGGTTGTGAGGGAAGTTCTAAATTAGTAATTATCTTTCAAATGCCATTGGATTTTAACCTTTTCATTTTTGGGGGCCTGCAAATGGGACATATCTTTCAAGGTATATTAACAAAAAATGTACATATCGAGACATACATTTATTTTATTGTTGTGAGGGAAGTTCTAAATTAGTAATTATCTTTCAAATGCCATTGGATTTTAACCTTTTCATTTTTGGGGGCCTGCAAATGGGACATATCTTTCAAGGTATATTAACAAAAAATGTACATATCGAGACATACATTTGTTTGTTAGTTTCTGAACAAGTGACTTATTGCGTGCATAGTACACATATTGAATGTACACTGTTTATAATATAATTCTGACCTTGAAATATATACTTTATGTATTGATGGTGTATACATGTATGTACAGTATCACTTACTCTTATAGTGTTTTGAATGTACATTACATGTACATGTAAATGTCAATATCCGTGTTGTTACTTCATGGTTCGCCATAGTGCAAACTGCAAAGTGTTTGTTTTGTTTCTCTCAGGTATTACCGTTAATTGAGATGCGAGAATATCCTGTTGAAGGAAATATCTGTTAGTGTTACACTTGTGTTTGTACATAGTTACTGCGCTCAGAAATTTGGTACTACATGCATATTCATGCAGAAACTTGTTTAGTATGTTTACCATTTAAATTTAATGTCCATAAATGTCTCTACGTTCAAATCAATTTTGTTTGCTTTCTGTCAAAAGAATGAGCATGCCCTACTTGGGGGTGAAGAAAAGTACTTTCTCTGATTGAAAAATATGTAACGGCACATGTACAGGTGTACATGTGCATGTATAATGTAAAAAACTGTACATGTAAATGTACTTTATGTCAAAATACAAAACGAGATGGAGGGAGGAGGGAGAGAGAGAGAGAGAGAGAGAGAGAGAGAGAGGGATGAAGGAAGGGACAGAGATGGACACAGAAAAGAAGAAGACAATTTCAGATGCCTTCAACATTATAAGCCCCTAAATTATGACTTATTACAAATCATAGTCGTTCAGCTGACTAAACAAAGAAGAACTTCCACTTGCAGTACACATTTTGTAACCTACATTTATCCATCACACATTCAATCACAGTCGGTCATTATACATTCGGAATGCTCTCTGAGTAATCTGTTCATCATACCCTCATCCCTCCCATAGGCACATCCTTTAAGCTCATTAGCAT
>JAVYIG010011872.1:0-57463 GCA_035222895.1 Strongylocentrotus droebachiensis | reverse complement strand
TTATTGCTGTGAGATATGGGGAGATCGTTTTAATATACATGTAGATCGAATTACTAAACTACACAAGAGGGCAGCCCGTCTGATCCTTAGGTGTAATAATTATAGCCCATCTAAAGGCCGGTCACACAGGGAGGACGCATGGGGAACGCACGGCCAGCGCATGGAAAATTTGCAATTTTGGCCAGTGCGTTGTCGTGCGCCCCAACTTTTGTCGAAGATACAGCTAGCTGACACCAAATGTATAGCGTGTTGCTAGCGCGCTGGACGCATACAGGGCGCACACAGGGCGCACCACAGAGCGCACATGATAACAACTTCCACGAATGCACAGCGTGTTGCTAGCGCGCTGGACGAATGGTCCACGCATGCACCGCGTTCTACGACGCACGGGCCAGCGCATTGGAAATCGGAAAAGGCCGTGTGCCTAACTTTTGTCATAATTTTGGAAAAGCTACCGAGCTGACACAAAATGCACAGCGTGGTAGCTAGCGCGCTGTGCGTATACAGGGCGTGTGCTCCGCGCATGTCTGGCGCTGGTCTAGCGCGCTCCACGCATGTCTGGCGCTGGTCTAGCGCGCTCCACGCCATGATGTCTGGCGCTGGTCTAGCGCGCTCCGGCGCATGTCTGGCGTGCCTTTGGCGTGTATATTCATGCGTCGAGCTCGGCGCACGTTTTTTGAGCATGCTCAAAAAAATCCCGACGCACACAGCGAATGTCGACGCATGCATAGCGCTAGTCCAGCGTTGGTCCAGCGCGCTCGACGAACGAGTAACGAATGATGACGCACGCCTAGCGAACGACAACGCACTGGCCCAAATTGCAAATTTCCAATGCGCTGGCCGTGCGTTCCCCATGCGTCCTCCCTGTGTGACCGGGCCTTAAGGAATTTTCTCAAGTCTGAACTGGATACCTTTCAGATATCGAATAACTTATTTCCGATATATATTCGTTTATAAATGCTGTCAAGGCCTCTCTCCTGATTACTACTCAGAATTTTTCCAAGAGTTAAGTAGAAAACATGATAAAAATACGAGGCAAGCCGCCAGACACGATCTTGTCGTTCCCAAATGCCGCACTGAATACTGCAAACACTCTTTTTATTACCTATGTCCAAATTTGTGGAATAATTGCCGGTTATTATACGGGAGTTGCCCCCTTTGGTATCTTTCAAATTTTATCTGAAACAGTATCTCAATTCATTGGACGTATAAGGAATTCTATGGCACATAGTTACTCACCAATAGTCTGTTTCGTATTTTTTTTAATATCATTATTTCTGTTACTCGGTATTGTACTTTAAATATTTGATTATTCTATATGCAAACATTCACCTTACTATATTTCAATGTTTTTACATTCTCTTTTAAACTATTTGCTTGGCATTATTGTGTATGTATTTTGAATGATTTTATACTATTTTTATTTATTTATTTATTCGTTTTATTTAGACAGGGTAACTCTTTCACTATTAATACTGTTTTTCTGAGAGGCCCTGTACAAAAAAAAAAATGATTACAAATACATGAAATAACAAACAGTGTTAAAAGACGTATACATGATGTCATATATATTAGGGTTATTTGTTTGTTTTGTTTATAGTTATTATATAACCCGATAATATACAACAAAGCAATATTTGTCCAAGCTGATACAATATGAGTTGATGCTTATCCTATCAAATAGATCAATACTAATATAAGCATATACACATCAGGAATAAACTGTTACATACAAGGGAAAGGACAATTTTTCATGAGAGTGGAATACATTAATAGGAGCCACTTTCAATTAAATTTTGACACTTAGTATCAAAAAATGAAATAAAAATAATCACAAACGCAATGTTCTCCAATATAGATTTGCAAATGAATGTTTTGATTGGGCCTGTCTAACACAAAAAGGGAGTAGGTTCCACAATGCTGCGCCTTCATGAGAAAAAGCTAGTTTACCCATCTTTGTTCGTGACAGAGTTAATGCTAGTCCAAAATTGGTTGCATTCCGGGTGTCGTGATTGTGGAGAGTCTGGGATCTTACAAGTATGTTCGACAGGTAAGAGGGCCAAAGTTATTCAGTACATGATACATCATTTTGTATTTATGGAACGTCCACCTCCTTTCTACCATAACCAGTTATTTTAACATAATGTGTTGCATTCCTGTATGTAAAAACACGAGCAACTTCGAGGGGGGGGGGGGGGGGGGGGGATGGGAGTGTCATAATTTTCGATTCGATTATAATGATTGATTAGAGTCGTATTTTCATCGCCTTTAGGGGCTTTAATGATTTAGACTATTACAAGTACTGAAAATGGCCGAGAGCTGAACATTACATTAAAATTACATAAAAGCACATCCAATAAAATAATAGCAATATAAAAACAATTATTACACAAAACTCTCGAGAACACATCCAAAGATAACATTAATAAGATATGATATTATTCAAAACTAAATATAATCAACGCTATTATAAAAGTTAACACATGAACAGCAGTACTACAGCTGTAATATTGTATCGTTTACTGAAACTTGTTACATGACTAGACTTTTTCAATATTGTTTGTATATGCACTCCTATAGTATGATCAAGGAGTTATTAGCTATTAACTCCTTAGTATGATATGAAGCTTTAACCCTTACTGTGCCACCCACTATATTGCCCGAGTACCGTTTCGTTTCATTGACAATTGATTCATAATTATACCACTCACATAGGTCAACTTGAAGCACTACAAAACTTCTCTGTTACACTTCACACAATTATTAATACGCCAAAACCTTAAGGATTATAGAGTATTAAAGATACTATGGCCCTATTGCAGCCAGGTTAATATTCTGTAGAAATTTGCAGGAATTATGATATGTCATGTATCTGTGAAATTTAAACATTAGCAGTGTCCTAGTAATCAGATTATGCAAGGAAACCTGTTTACCTCCTAGACCTCACTGTCAGACACTACTGAGTGACTGACTGACATCTTTTTTTTCTTTCTTGGTAATAACATACACAAAATGAGCTATATAAAAATGAGCATTTGTAATGGCCAAAATTAAACTGATTGAATCTTTGTGCAGCACAAAACGTACGGCCTTCGGTAAACGGGTCCTGAAAAATCAGACTATCAGTCTTAGGTGATTGCAATCACTTAAGTCGATTTGACAACTAATGATCGTTTTTTCCACTAAAAGCTGGATGTTTTTAAAAATATATTTTGTACTGAATAAATACAATAAAGAATGCTACAAAAAAGAAAAAGAAAAGAAGCTACTTTCAAGCCCTTTTGTTATGAGAAAAGTTCTAAGTTAGTAATGTCTTTTAAATGCCGTGGAATTCAAACTTTTCATTGTCTTGGCCTGCACATGGGACATAGTAACCTTAAGAGGATAAGAGCTTGATTGATAAGTTTGTATGAATGCGCCTACAATAATTACAATAATAATAACAATAATAATAATAATCCTTCTACAACAACTACTAACAATAATAAAAGTTAAAATAATAACAAAAATATATTAGATTTTTAAGGCGCCGAATCAACTTGAAATCAATTGCTCGAGGCAAACTGGTGAGACAAAAACACAAAAAAGAGATCCACATAAAAGTACCTGTATTATAACCAAAGGGAAAAAAGTAAAATAGAACATACAGAAAGGACAGAACAATTAATTATATGCCGAATTAAATAGATATGTTTTAAAGATTACTTTTAAATACTTTAACTGATCTTCTCTTATGAATCGCCTATTTAAAGTATGTGGCTTGTTACTGAAATATTAAACAAAATGTATGTGTAGCACGATAAGGGTTAATACAAGAATATCGTTATAAAATGTTATTTAATTGTTGTGTTCATGAATGAACATGGGAATACAATTTCAGATATCATAATCTTAACTGTGTGTACGTGTTCATTATGTGGCAATTCAGTTTATGATACACTCTTGGTCATAATGGTGGAATAATTATTGTTACCCCAATTGATGGAATGATTTTGGCAATGATTTATTCCTAATAGATCAAAATAATAGTATACATTCTCAGATTTATTGAATAATGATTTGCGAGTGTTTATTCTGCGTGACTGCCAAAGCATGTGTGTGCTACTATGCTAATCAACTAGGGGACCTACGTCCTTAAGTAATAACTGAAAGTAATGAAAATTAATGCATCACAGAAGGGCACTAGTATAGCTAATCGACATGGTTTTTATAATGGGGCCTCACAGTACCGAGGTCATTGCTTGGCCACTAAATCATGACTGTACGCAGCGGGGGCTAGGGTACGTCGCCGCCCCCACAAATACAAACAAACAAAGAAAATGCAATAAATTATCAATAATTCATTGCATTTTGCCCCGACCCCCAACATAAAAAAATCCTCTATGTGGGCATGCCTTGAACCATAATTCATTTCATACATTGGCCATAGAAGATAATTTAAGTCATTTAAACAATTACAAATAAATGGTTAACACAGATTTTTAACTTCGGTACGGAAGATGTAGTGATTTTATTATAAAGATACAAAGATTAGACCCCAATATAAATATAAAAGTGGTATATGTAAATAAATATAAAATAATCTGCATAAAAACTTGATTTCATACATAGTGAATTCATCAGTAATTAAAACCATGGTTTGCTTTCAAGTATTGCACATATGGTATTACATCACAACTATAATATTGGTAAATGTAGTATTAAAAAACATATTTGTTCTTGTTAACTAGAATTGTAGATACGTATGGGGCTGCTTATCACTCTGTTTGTTCGGCAACGTAGTTCAGGTAATTTCCTAGCATGTCTAAGAACTCTTTTCTGAGTAATCTGGGGTAATATTGTTACGGCCCTCCATCCTAGAACGGGTCCTGGATGCTGGAGGGCTGGCCTGTCCCTTGCCTCTATCACCGTCATCCGACGAAGAGTTTGCCATCCTGACTAATGCGAGCGGTTTCTATTTGGCTTGTAGTTAGAGGCCCGGACGTGGCTCCGTTTTCCCAAAGTATATGTGTGTGGAGATGAGAGGTGTTTTGGATAGGTGGATTTATATTCTCTATGAGAGGGTTATATTACGTCAGTCTATGGAGACTCAACTAATCACACGTTATGAAACGATGGATTGTTTAACTGTATACTTTAATAATACAAACACAAGTCAACATCCCCAACACGTTATCATAGTTAACACCGACACCGATTACCTGGATTAATCTCAACAAGTAGTAAAGGCAGGGATTGCCTTTTGTAGGAACTCTATTTCTCGCTTCCAATCCTTTTCCTTATTTTAGCTCAGTTGGAGCAAAGCAGAGAGTTCGCTATCTGACCAAGACGAGACCCAGCGTCGAGGTGACGAAATCATCGTAAATCACGGCTATTTATAGTCTCCGAGAGCTACTTTACGCATGGTGCGTCCGTAATCGCGCTCTGAACTCTTACGCCCCAAAAGCTTACTATGCCCTCTACGTTTTCTGCAAGATATCTAATTGTAACTGACTGGTTCGTTACAATTATGTTCTTTAATTGGTTCCTGGAAATACATTTTTCAATGTAAGATGTGCACAGCGATTGTCTCCTTTGCTCAAGTGTTTGCATATCAAAGAGACAAAGACCCCCTGGTTGCTTATTACAAGCAGTGACATTCAAGTAAACCATATCATTAAACCATCAGCCGCTACAATGCGTACTAACCACGGAGTTACGAAGTTATATCTTGCAATGATTCTTTGGTTGATGATCTAAGATGAAGAATCTTTCCATGGAGTAGGCTAATCAAAAGAACTACGACGCTGAATATATCTACACATCCGAGGGAAAAGAAAAGCTGTGTCCATGGAACGCGTTAGGTCAAATATTCGTCCTGTAGAATTGAATAAAAGAAAATGAATTGTGAGAGACTCGATCCGCCGTTTTTTTAAATATGACTTAAAGCATTTTTTCATTGATTATTTCATTAGATTAGACAGAGTTCATATCAATGGCCTCGATCATCAGCAATCGGGTCGAGTCCTCAACGTCTAGTTTCAACTCATCACGTTGAACCCAATGCGGGCGAGAACAGGCCATACTGAATGTCTTTTTACACAAGGTCTACTCTGAAAATTAGATTGGAATTTAAAATCTAAAGAACTCTGATAATAATTTTGAAATTATTAAATATCCACCACAACTGACAACTGGACTTCTAAGAGAAACCGTAATTGCACAACATCAGCTTATCCTGTTTCTTAAATAGCTTTTTACAAATACGAATTTTTGATATTTCGCCAAGTAACGTAATATTAAGGCCTATAGCGAGCACATTACACGAATGTATCAATGTCGCATGTGCTTTAAAAGAGCGTATATTATCATTATCCAGGTTATTGGTTGACTTCCCAGATAGGGCGCTCCAGCAAATAGATGACAACAATTGAATTTGTTCAACTCTTAACTTTAAGTTTAATAAAATATAATTTTGTCTAATGTCATCTCCTTTACCCTCTTCGTATGGTCCTCATTTTCTCATTCGTGGATAACATGTCTTATTGTCCATGCATCCTCGGATCGGAATGAAAAATGTAAGCCTTATAAATAACATATTCAGCAAAATTAATAAAAAAAGTTTACCAAGTAATTATCTGACTTGCTTATCTCATATCCAATTATTAGAGTCTCCTCATTTATGTTGATATCTAATCCAAACAAATGTTTTATCAACCGTGTAACAATTTTCCGACACACATTTTTATTTTTACACTTTAGCATCATATGCCGGAGTGTTTCAATGGAATAACAATCTTCACATACATAATCACTTTAAATTTTTCATTTATTTAGGTTACATTTTGACGGTAAATACATATATGTAAAAGTAAAAAATTCGAACAGTTTGATTCTGTTATCTTTTATAGCATTGAAAATAAAACTTAAAACCTGATTCAAATCAAAATCGGACGGCAGTACTAATCTTAGCTGCCAAGCATTGTAGACTTTTCTTGTTTTTTCTGCTCAAAGCAATTGTGTAATATATATTTTTCTCGTATAAAGTTATGCCAATATTCCTAAAAGATAGCAGAATCACTGTTTGTTTTTAAATCTAATTTTTCATTTCTAATTTCTTATCTTACACAATTATAGAATTAAGTTATTGATTCGATGCAACCTTTGATCAATTATTCGATTATTTAAACATTCAGGTATTATATTTATTGTTTGTAAGTTTATGTTTTTTTGTAAACGCCCATTGGCATTGTTTAAACTGTATATTCGTGTCTTTACATGTCCGCTATTATGGTGAGTTATTGCAAATGATATACAGCCAGACCAAATAATTGTTTGCTACCTTAATGTTGCCCTACCAAGATATGTTTAACCATTCTAACATTGAATTTAAACAAATTCGTTGTCTTTGACAAATGGTTAAAGCCTCTTTCGAAACTAGGCTACCTAATTCGAGATTGAAGGCTTTTCGTAATACTACGTTGTAGTCTTGATATATCTTTTCGTTGAAATTTCTTGCTTACGTGCCATTTAGAGGAACTGAATTTAGATTTTTTATATGATTTACTTATTTTTTCCACTCAAATATCAAAAATTAAAATAACATATAGATAAACAATACATTGTTACAAGATCTAATAGAAATATTGAATTATACAAGTAACGAATGCTGATAAGTATCTACGAAATTGGCGAGCATTTAAGGAAATGGAAAGAAGGGAAAGATATAAAAATGGAATGAAGTTATATTACATTAAACACTTTAATAAAGATACTATGTCCCTTTTGCAGCCAACATCGAATTTTGTAGAACTTTGCAGGAATTATGAATGTGTCATGTATGCACTATCTGTGAAATTTGTATTATGTAGCATTGTCCTAGTATTCAAATTATGCAATGAAACCCGTTTACCTTCTAGACTTCACTGTCAGACACTATTGAGTGACTGACTGACATCTTTTTTCTTTGGTAATAACATACAAGAAATTAGCTGTACACCTGCAGGTACATGAGCATTTGTCTACATCAATAACCCACTACTTGTATTGGCCAAAATTCAACTGATCGAATCTTTGTGCAGCATAAAACGTACGACCATTCGGTATAAGGGTCTGAAATTCAGTCTATTACTTAGGTGATTGCAATCACTAAAGTCGATTCGACAACTAATGGTCGATATTTTCCCACTAAAAGCCATTTTCAAGCCCTTTCGTTTTGAGGAAAGTTCTAAATTAGTATTGCTTTTTAAATACCGTTGGAATTTCACCTTTTCATTTTCTGGCCTGCAAATGGGATATAGTACCTACGTGAGAACATTGTTAAATTTTGTTTTCGGTGTTTGTACAAAAAAACAAAATGATGTTAAATGATATGAGGAAAGATAAAGAAGTAGTTGCAATTGAGAAGCATATGAACAGATCATAGAAGTTAAAGAGTGAAGTGGAAAGTATGAAGAAAAAAACAGTTTGTATCCCTCTGTAGAAAAGTTCTGAATACGCGAAAGATACGCCTTGTCACGATTCTTGAATCTTGAATCTCAAATGTTGAATCTAGCATCTGGAATCTCGAAGCAAGTCAGTTGGACGTTTTCAGAATATGGGAAGCAGATTCTACAGAATAAAATCTAAATCCAAATCCACTGCCTATACATTTTTTTTTAAAGCAAAGGGTGTACGTGAACCATTATTCGAAAATAATCTTGGGCAGCACGATGGTTTCTTGGTAAATTCATACTTTAGCAAGTGCATGTAGAAAAAGTAAATGTCACTGTACAAATTTGTTTGAAATAGTTGCTCACTTGCTTCTTCTAATTATCCTGTTGTACGTTCATTCCAGCCATGGTATATTATCGTACTGCTGCTTGTGTGCCAAGTGCTGAAGTATCAACAGTGAGATTTAAAAAGAGCTAATAGTTTTGAAGCTGATTTTTTGCAATTTGGTAATGCTTTTAGGCGAAATTTAAATTAATACCATTCACAATCCTCTTAAAGTCTTTATTCACCGTGTATAATAGGCCATGAATTTATTTTAAAAACAAGGTATATTTGCTAAACAAAATGTGTTAAAGTTGCACAAAATGCGTGTAGACCCAGAAAATTTGTGTTTATCCCATCAATGCGAACTTTTTTCAACGATAGTTCAAATTATGGAAAGTTACATTAGGTATAAAATTCACAGAAATGTTATAACTTTGCTATTCAAAATGTTAAAGTTACATTCTAAAATGCACGTTGTGTGCAGATAAGTAATTGTGCTATCCTGTCAGTGAGCACATTTTTGTTAACGAAAGGCCTACTTGTTTAAATAATGGAATCATTTTGTATAACAAGTCCTGCGGTAACTTCAAAATTCGGACACAAACTTGACTAGAACCCAAACATTTAGTAAATTTGCTAAAAGGTAAATTGTATTAAAAACGCGCGTATCACATTAGCCATCCCACTTTGGCCTAATACTTTTTCGGGGATTCACCCCCCCCCCGGATCTACGCCTTTATGTTCACAGTAAGCCGAGCCGTTACGGGCCGTATACGTTCAACCTGTAGATATCACGCCCAGCGTCTTCATAGATTGCAATGTGATTTGAGTTCAACCAGAGAAAGGTTAGGTAAGTCACCCCCGCCCCGCTGAAACTCAAGATCCTTTGCGCAGATAACTCTCCACTTGAAGAAAAGACATCCACAGCAAATTCATTACGTTCACTGGCCCAGTACAATACTAGAATGGAATTATTTGCCTTGTTTACGGTGATGCCTTTCACATCCTTGTCGTGCAGGCCTTGTAGGGTATGGTCGATAGCTCCAGAGACATTCAAGATGCAGACATCCCTGTTCTTCGTCCTGATGGCAATATGTCCATCTCTCATGGCATGCATCTCGTGAATTATCACAGCCCCAGTAGAATCAGTTCGTAAAAAACTCCAATCATTCGGGTTGTACAGATGGATATTAGATGAACCATGGGCAGCTGCCATAAGTGTACCGTCTGTAGCGACAGTTAGCAAAATACTCTGTTTTAGTGGAACGCCTGGTGGATCTGCCAATTGAATTTCTTTGATGATTTCCCATTCGAATTGCCTGAAGTTTTTGATGATTATGATCTTCCTATCTCTGGTGCCAAATGCGACTAAGTGACCTTCCGTTCTATATTCTCCAAAAGAGACACAACAGAATAAATTGTACTTAGACACCGCATCCCTTGTCCTACTAATAACTCGAGTTGTTTCTCTATTTGCCAAGTTGATGGCAAAAATATCACCGGTACGAGTTTCCTTGAGTGCCACACTCTGTTCATTTACTGACCCAATCATTAAGTGATGACCTTTGCCTTTTTTTGTTTTGATGGTATCAATTAGTTTCCACTCTTCTACTTTTGCTGCCATTGTATCGATCTCAAATCAAATCACTGCTTCTTAAAGTAAATTATATATATGTATATATATTCCTTCAATTTTTGCTATTTTTATTTGAGAACTTAAAAGTGATATTAAAAGAAAATCACGGGCTAGCTTGTTCAGACTTGCATGTATTTACACATGTTTATTTTCAAAGTACAAATTAAAAAATATAATTGGAGATGAGTGATTGTGTGTACAAAGTGCATCAAGTTGGGTATGCGGAGGTAACGTCTTTTTCACAGTGGGGAAGGGGAGTGCAAATAAGGACATTTATCTACAAAAAGAGTCAGAAGGGTAGAAAAGTCTGATAAATGTTGGAATGAAACAAGACTGTACACAAATTGTTGACATGAACTGTAAACGAAATTTGTTGGTGATAATAGTCTATTTATTCAGTGCCATAAAAACACTAACCACTGTATGTGACAGCAGCTAAATGTTAAAATTATCAATTTTAGTAAAATGCTTTTATAAATGTAATTGGTGGTTGAGTTCGCTTCACAATTAAGACTGTTTTACTGTCATAAATTATGTGGTCTGTGACTTGTGGGAAAAGGAGCCTGTACTTGCACTTTAAATACGGTGACATATCGTCAAGAACAGCAATTGTGTCGCAGTTCGTCAAAAGAGCCTCTCTGTCAGAATGATGACGGTGTTAATTTACCCACTTCTTTATCGCAAAGGGGGATGGCATCACAAAGAAAGGACAAGGAGGTATATCTGCCACATCTAACCCACCGGGTCGCCACCCATGTACGTATATTTTTCAGAAATGTTTGAATGGTGATAGTTTTAAAAGAAAGATTTACTTCATGTCATGACAAGTCTTAGAGACAAACAAAATTGAAGCATTAGTTAAGTCTCAAGAGTTGTTGCTGCAAAGCAAGCAAAATAAGAAAAAAAGATAATAGAAAAAGTAAATAAAGTGTAAAAGGTAAAGTGTTTCAAGGCGTTGTTAACTAATCGCTTATTTTTCGATGAGCAAGTAAACATTACCTGATCAACAGTGTTTAAAGTTCAAGGTCCATCATGATGTTGTAAATCGCTCATAAACAGCGCAGTTTATTAGATAGCTAGGAATAGCACCAAAATCTGGCCTAGGAATTCAGAAGCGACCTGCCAAATTTACCTCGATGATCTGACCACGAAGCGCGTGTACCAACAAACGTGAAAATCAAAAAGTTGGGTAAAACACGACAGCCAATTAATATTGTCATAATACTTCGTCCAGGTAGCTGAACCTGTCATCAGCTTAGCCTGCCGCCGGTAGCGTTAGCCTTTAAGCTATTCTTCCTTTTTATATAAATTCCAGATTTCCCTCGATCTTGCAAGTTTTTAACGTTTTTTTTTTCTCCCTTCTTAAATGTATTTTCAAACGCTTTTGATAGAAGTGTTTAGTATAATTTCCTTGTTATTATCACTGTCAACGTGCAGTCCCTTTATTTCCTTCGTCAACCTGTTAACAATTTTTTCCAACATGCAAAATGTATGGGCATGGTTTTACCTGTTATATAAAAGGGCCCTTAATTTGCTATAAATTAAGATGGAAATAAAGGGGGGGGGGGCGGGTAAAGTAATTGAGTCAAAGTCATGCAGAGGCTATAGAGTTGGGAGGGAAAACGATGGAACATGAGATAAACGTAAGAAAGTGAGAGAGAGAGAGAGAGAGAGAGGGGGGAGACGCATAGGGGTGTCGAGAAGAGAGGATAGAGAGAGAGGGAGAGAGGGACAGAGGAGAGGGAGGGATGAGTGAGAGTATTAACAGAAGGACAGAAAACGACGTGGAAAGAGAGGCATATGCCTTCTGATACAAAAACAGAGGGAGACATTTTTCATATCATTCTGATCACGAAGAATAGATTTGCTTTCAAAAATTATTCTAGTCAGATGTAGGAATAAAGAAATCCATTTCCCAGAGAATCCCTTATATTTTAAATTTGTACACTTTTCTTTTACTTTGTTTTCATTTCACACACATAATTCGTGATTTGTTTCGAAAATATGAAATGCAAAACTTGGCAAGACCATAACACTCCTGAATATGAATAGAAATATTTAAGTTTTTGATTTGTGAGGACTAACTCATTTAATTCACTTTACATTTCCTTCGTATACAGAGTAACATAATGAATTTGTCGGTTCAAACAGTTAATTTCAATACGGGTTTAAAGGAATCAAATCGTTATGTCTACTTTTTAGACATTGGTATTTTTAAAGTAGTGATTTCAATAATTTGAATGAGGCGCTGCATGATATTTTCAAACGGGAGAGGGAGTAAGAAAAAACGTGCATATTATTCGAATAACAATAGGATTTTGCCTCTCTCACAAGTACATAGAACTTTGATTATTTCATATGTACACGAAATCCAATTTACACGTTTGTGCTTCATGATAATAATAATAATAATAATATCCTGGGTGTATACAGCTCTTAACCCTAATAAAGCCGGGGGGGGGGGCATAATGCCCCTCTGTCGAATTTTTGCCGCTTCATCAGAACCCCTGAACCTTTGGCGCTGAATTGTTTTGATTTTTTCCCCTCATGGCTCCTGCACATTTTGATACCAAATTTGTTATAGGGGGACCTAAGGTTCGGGTGGTAGGTGACAGAATATCATCAGATGTCTATCATGTCTATGTCGCTCTGACGTTTCATTAAATTATGAGAAAAAGCAGACGATTCGGTGTACTGTTCTCGACTCTTAATCCTTGTCTGAATTCAGTTTCTCCCCCTCCCGCGCAAAGCGAGGAAGCTTTGACGTTTCATTAAATTATGAGAAAAAGCAGACGATTCGGTGTACTGTTCTCGACTCTTAATCCTTATCTGAATGAAGCTTCCCGCGCGAAGCGCGGAAGTTTTGACGTTTCATTAAATTATTAGAGAAAGAAGACGATTCGTCGTACCGTTTTCGACTCTTAATAAGCCCTATTCATCTGAATTCAGTTTCCCCCTCTTGCGCGAAGCGCGGAAGCTTTGACGTTTCCTTAAATTATTAGAGAAAAAATACAATTCGTCGTACCGTTCTCGACTCGTGTAAATGAAGTTTTTCCCCTTCAATTTTTGGCGTTTCATCATAATATAGAGAAAGGAAGACGATTCATCGTACCGTTTTTTAATCTTATTAAGCCCTATTCATCTGAATTCAGTTTCCCCCTCTCGCGCGAAGCGCGAAAGCTTTGACGTTTCCTCAAATTATTAGAGAAAGAACACGATACGTTGTACCGTTTTCGACTCTTAATAAGCCCTTTTAATTTTGTCTGAATTCAGTTTCCCCCTCTTGCGCGAAGCGCGGAAGCTTTGACGTTTCAATAAATCATTAGAGAAAGAAGACGATTCGTCGTATCGGTCTCGACTCGTGTAAATGAAGTTCTCGCCTTCCGCGCGAAGCGCGGAATTTTTGGCGTTTCATTATAATATAGAGAAAGGAAGACGATTCATCGTACCGTTTTCGAATCTTATTAAGCCCTATTCATCTGAATTCAGTTTCCCCCTCTCGCGCGAAGCGCGAAAGCTTTGACGTTTCCTCAAATTATTAGAGAAAGAACACGATTCGTTGTACCGTTTTCGACTTTTAATAAGCCCTATTTGTCTGAATTCAGTTTCCCACTCTCGCGCGAAGCGCGGAAGCTTTGACGTTTCTTTAAATTATTAGAGAAAGAATACGATTCGTTGTACCGGTCTCGACTCGTCTAAATGAAGATTCCCCTTCCGCGCGAAGCACGGAATTTTTGGCGTTTCATCACAATATAAAGAAAGGAAGACGATTCTCGTACCGTTGTTGACTCTTAAACCTTGTTTGAATTTAGTTTCCCCGAAAATTTTAAACCTCTGATTTCTTTAGCTGATATTATAGGATATTATACAAGTATTGTAGTTGTATAGTCACTCTCGAAGTCGTCACAGCGGATAAGAAGTCACAGTTCGTAGGGAAAAAAAATTGTCGGCCTACCGACAATATACATCTCACCGACAAACTTCTGCATTGATACACGAGGATCGAGCAAGAATACCGACACAGCTGAACCGACACAGCAACATATTTACCCCCTTCTCTCTTTTACTCCCACTTCTCCTCTCTCAGTCTCTTACCTTCCCTCTCTCTCCTCTCTTTCATCCCCCGTTTCTTTTGTTTCCCTTTCAATCTTTTTTCTTCTTTTTTCCTTTTCTTTCTTTTCCTTTCTTTCCTCTCCTCCCTTTTTTTCTTTTTTTTTCTCTTTCTTTCTTCTCTTTTCTTTCCTTTCTTTTCCTTTCTTTCCTTTCTTTTCCTTTCTCTCTTTTCTTTTCCTTTTCTTTTTTTCTTTTCTTTCCCTTTCCCTCTCTTTTTTCCCTCTTTTTTTTCCCTCTCTTTTTTTCCCTCTCTTTTTTTTTTTCTTTCCCGACGGCAGCGCAATTTTACCGACAATATCCTGACAGGTGGGGGGGGGGGGGGGGGGGGGTGTCGCCCGGCCTTTTTAGAGCTAATATGCCAACGATGTCTCTAAGCGCGTTACAGATACATCATTACCCCGCGCATAATGTATACACATTCTTCTCTCCCTGTCCCTGAGGAGCATTCCATCCAGGTGCAATTATTGTACAGACGTTCAAAATAATCCTGATCCTGCTGGGTGCCCATTTAGTACCAGAGTGGAAAGTGGCAAATGTGGATTAGTGTCTTTTCAAAGGATATTAGTGCCTTGGATTGAGACTCGAGTGAACGAACTACTACACTGAAGTAAATAGAAGTAAAATATCATATTATTAAGTGTTTTAAGACGTTGTTATCAAATAACTTCAGAGCATTATCAATTTCTCTTTGGCGAGTAAGTAAACATTAACCTTTCAACAGTGTTTAAAGTTCAAGTTCCATCATGTTCTGAATCGCTCATAAACAGCGCAGTTAATTAGATAGCTATGAATAGCATTGATCTGCCCTGGCAATTCAGAAGCGACCGGCCAAGCGCTATAGTTCTCCTTAGAACTATAAACTAAGAAAGATAACCAACAGCCTTTTTCAAGACTAACCCAACAGTCCTTTTCAGGACTACACACCCTAACGAAAGATTACCAAGAGTCCTTTTCAGGACTCCTCAATCAAAAATATCTCCCAAGTCATCTGTATGTTACAGAGGGGATATATGGCAGGGCTTCTCAAAGTCCGGACCTCTGATATATCCTAAATGCGTAACAGACCTTCAAATTTTGATTGTCTTTTGAATTGCCCATTGATTTCGGACCTTTTCAGCTTTCAAGGAAATCACATATGGACCATATTGGAAACAAATAGAGAACCCTTGGTGTAGCGTGTGTAGAAACAGAATTGTGTGAATCCGGAAGCGGCATTGCTTCAATCACTGATGCATCATCGAAGCCGCTCGATTTGTAGGATTTCGGTTTATAAGGGGGGGGGGGGGGGGTGGGGGGATACCAAGATTCAATGTCAAATGTCATGCATGATTATTGCCACATTTGTATTTTTAGGGAATAGATATGACACGTTTCACTTCCTTTAGATCATCATCATCATCATTATCATCATTAGTCATGAGCTAAGTGATTAGACCTTCAAAATATGAAACCTATGTGTGTGAGTGGGTTGTGTGTGGTGGATGCGTGCGTGTGCGTGTGCGTGTGCATGTGTGTATTTGCGTGTGTAGGAACAGAGCAGGTACAGATGACACTCATAAGAACTGTACTGGATAGAACAGAGAACAAGCCGGGATGAGCCCCAAGTTTGGAAGCGCTTAGTGATTGTAATAAACGCTATATAACAACTGAGTATTATTATTATTATTATTATTATTAGAATGAGATAGTCCTCCTAGTGTAGGTTTTATTTAATCTGTAAAGATAATGTACAGAAAATAACATATTTTGAGTCATCTTGTTCATACATATAAATCTGAGTTTAAAGGGAAAGTCCACCCCAGGATTTTTTTTAGCTGACGATATAGACCTAATAATACCATGAAGAATGATACAAGTCTTATTAAAATCCATGATCACATAACGAAGATATATCGTATGTTGCGAGCTGCCTTCTTATTTCGCAGACATTCACTTTCGCTCGCGGTACACTGTTATCGCACTGACACGACGAATCATGAATGAAAGTGAAAGCGAAAGTGAATGTCTGCGAAATAAGAAGGCAGCTCGCAACATACGTCACAATTTCGATACTATCGGTTATTTTTTGGCGATCGTTTCATGCCCATGTAACGCATTTGCATTTGGGGGGCGGCTGATTTTCGATAAAAAAGTCGATATATCTTCGTTATGTGATCATGGATTTTAATGAGACTTGTATCATTCTTCATGGTATTATTAGGTCTATATCGTCAGCTAAAGAAAATCCTGGGGTGGACTATTCCTTTAACATGTACTTAATAAATGGTTTGAAAATGTACATCTCTTTGTGTGAGCTGGTTCTTATTTCTCGTTGATATAGACAATCAACTCCATATACAGAAAAATCCTAACATCTTTTTTGATATTTTCTTTGTAAAAATAAATAGAAAAGAATCTACAAATACATGAATTGTCAATAAACCCTATCCTCTAATATATTGTTAATCTTAACTGAGGTTGATGTTGATACATCTATTCATCTAATTTGACTGAAAATTCTAACATCAAGTATATATCCCATTTTTAAAGTAAACAGACTAAATTAAAGTCCAATCCTGCAAATCCACTAAATTGTCTAGGTGTCTGAATGTAGCAAACAAGATTGCTTGTTATCGAAATAATTTTAGCGAACACTAACATGTATTTAACTCACTAAATACATTGCCTGTAAATCCCTTTTTTTCAAAAGAATCCAAAACTACTTGGAAATTTTGTATCTATATTTTCACCATCATAAGCTTTTCAAACAAACCAAAATCTGTCAATTGACACATTTCGTTAATTTTGTGTGTAAATTGAATATACATTTTTTTTAAATTTCCTTTCAGCTAAAATTGGCAACAATATCCATGAGTGGGCAACACGAGCATATTGACATAAAGATCGTACACTAAGTTCAACCTATTTTTACGTTTACATTTATAATGGACTTTAACTTTTGTCAATAACTTTACTTAACCTTTTTTTTTACGTAATCACATCATGAACACATCATCTCCACAATTATGTAATTAATTCATTAAACTGAATGTAATTGTAATCCTGATTTAAACCATTTTGATGATATTTTACAAAAATAGACAATTCATGCATTAACTTTATCGTTAGAAAATGTGCTGTTTCAAAACATTTTGTTATTTATCATAATTTATGGGACATTTACAGATCTAGACAAATTCTCTGGTTTATTTATATTTAATGACAGATTCAAATCAAATATTTTTCTGCCATTCAATGATTGTTTTACCATGAGATAATTTTGTTAGATTTTCTACTATACAAAGCTAAATAACTATGATTTATCAATTTGCTTCATATTAGAAATAATTACTTGTGCTAGTTTCTTATTTAATTTGTTCAGTTCTCAGCATCTGACCGATGGACAGGCTATTTATGACAAAAATGCCTCAGCACTCTCACCCTTTTACAGTACTTAACATTAATTGATAAGTTTTTTTTTTTCTATGGGCATTTCCTTGATACTCTGAGGTCAAAATTACAAACGAAGGGGAAGGTCGTATTTTGTCCGATTGTCAAGTGGCTATTGGACTTATGCTGAATTATGTCTAGTATTTGGCCTTCATGCCCTGGGTGCTGGACCTAATAATATATCTACAATTAGTAATGAGCTAAGTGATTAGACCTTCAAAAGTGAAAATATGAAACATATGTGTGTGTGAGTGGGTTGTGTGTATGTGGCAGGGGGTGCAATATTTGTATTTTCAGAGGGCATAATGTGAATGATCGAATCTCTTTTTATTTTGGTATAGAACCGCTTGATAAAGGCATGACGCGGACTTCAGTTGTTTAAGTTAAAGAAAAAGAAGCATGGGCGGCATGACACTTTCCAGATAGCGGAAGGGGGAGGGGGCATTTTTTTTTTTTTGGGGGGGGGAGAAAATAGATGGTTATCTCCAGAATAATATAAAACGGACAGGATAAATGAGGTGGTCATAAATAATAGCACTAAATCTGTACACATTACTTATTTATAATCTGTACAGTTTATTAATAAAACGAGGAAGTAAAATATTAAACGTTGATATCTAGTAGAATAATATATCTGACACTTAGTTTCACTTTGATACCACGCTCTCTTAAAAACTAATTGAGATTAATAACTATAACTGAAACTTAGCCTTAACCAATATGAAACTCGTCAAGAAAATCATTCTGCTTTCTAGTCAGTTCTACATTCTGATAGTTATTGGTCTGCGATGATCAGGGAACCATGTTTTCGACTTCAGAAATGAAGAAAATGTTTACTATGGATGATACAAATCTCTCTCTTGTTGCAAAAAACAAGACCAGCTCGATTGTTCAAGTTGTGCTAGAGTCATCAAGGTATGATGTTTTCTTTATTTTTAGACAACTTGTGATCTGAATGTGAGTATGCAAGTGACAGAATAAATAGAGCCGTACCTTTTTCCTTACCCTTCATTAGGAACATTGTATGATTCCTTATATTAAGTGCCGATATTAATTCTCTTTCGCCTGTCTGTAATGTATTATGTTTTTTACAACTTTAAAGCTTCGATTCTCCCGTCTCCCTCTTTTCCTTCTCTCTCTCTCTTTCTCTCTCTCTCTCTCTCCTTCTCTCTCTTTCTCTCTCTTTCTCTCTCCCTCGCTCTCTCTCTCTCTCTCTCTGTTTCGCTGTCTCGCCCTTTCTCTATTCCCCCTAATATCTCTCCCTCCAAATGCCTCCCTTCCTCTTATTCGAGCTCTATCCCTGCTTCATCCATCTATCCCCTCTGTCGTTATAATATGTTGGCCTCTTTATTTCTTCACCCCTCTCTGCTCCATCAAACAGTCTCATCATCATCATGCTGGGAGCAATACTCTTCAACATCCTCGTCATCACCACCATCCTACGTGTACGTAGTCTGAGACAGAACCATCATAACATGTTGGTCCTCAACCTATCTGTGGCGGATCTGGGTGTAGCGCTTACCAGTATGACGTTCTCATTGGTATCTGTCTTTGATAGTGGACATTTCTTAACAACACATGATGGAGTATGCAAAGTGAGTTTATTGACCATAGGTATCGCATAGGCATAGTTTTTTTTAGACATAAGTAAGAATTCCAAACACTGGCATATTACTGATCCAGAGGCGCCTTTTATTTTCTCCGTAACACCGCAGGCGCCCATGGGCTGCTCATTCAAAATCGCCGCCATCTCATATAAAATTGTCGCCACATCTCATGTAATTGGCGCAATCTCACATAGAAAACCATGCCATATCTCACGAAAAAATTGGCGCCATTTCACAACCATGAAATCGGCGCGACCTCCCATACAGCCAGTGCCATTGGTGAAGAGTGGCATATACAAATAAGGTCTTGCTAAAGGATATTAGTGCCGCAGTGGAAATCGAACCAAGATCCATATGATCAAAAGTTCGGTGACGTATCCATGAAATCAAGACACCTATACACATCTCTACGTCTCTATAGGCGCCATCTCACTTAAAATTATTTGAAACCGATTCGGCTTTTATTATGAAAAGAAGGCTTAAATGCACTAAAATTGCGGTTAGTTGTTGGTATTCTTATCATTATTTAGAACCGAAAGTACGGAAATAATGTTTGCTTAGATTTCCATATCTAGAATCCTTGCCATTTGTTTGAAAAAAAGATCGCTGGAGAATCGTACACTATAAAAAAGAATTTGATCATTGGTAATTTTTACGTATTTTTTCCATGTAGAATTTACTTGAAAACTTTAGTTTTGCCACTTACGCACTAAATTTAAGTCTTGCTAACTCAAACTTTCAATTTAGTAGAACATACGTGGAATATTTAAATAAAATCAAATACATAAGAACTTTAAGTAATTTCAGCTTGTATTAATTTAGTAATTTTAACTCAAAATCAGAAATTATACGTATTACTCAAACAATTTATGTTGATTATTCTTATCTTTTTAAAGTAAGGACCGATACAGTGCGTAATAGAAATATTTACATAATTTATGAATATTCATTAAGACCAAATTAAACTCTTTTTTAAATAAAACAATTCTTTTTTGTGGTTGATTGAAAATTTAAGGACTTTAAAACATTTACTAAAATTCATTTAACATGGCTAAGCAAAGACAAGACAATTTTTAATTGTTACCCAGTTCAAAACAAATCAAAACTTGATATTTCAGGAAATTGTCAACCAATTTTCCTTTTAAGATGCTACGATCAAGTACATATAAAATTTGGAGCCTTTCAATATGTGTCGAATTGAAGCATATGTAATAGTTTGTGATGGTGGTAGATATATATATATATACGGTTAAATCTTAAATAGAAGTAGTGTTAGTGATTAGTGATTAATCTTAAATAGAAGTAGTGAATAATTAGTGGATGTTACTTGTTAGATTAGATGGGTACCAAATCGTGCAATATGTAATCCTATCATAGCTTTTTTTTAATAATCTAAAATGATTACAATACTTAAATTATTTACGTTAATGTAACTCGATTTAACTGAGTAAATATGTATTCAGCAAAATAAGTAAATTCTACTTAAGATGCCGTAGGTAATATTTACTTAATAAAAATAAGGCAATTCTTTTCCTCAATTTTATTGAGTTATTTCGACTATTATTTTTTTACAGTGTAAAGTGTGCAGTGGACGTAAAAGACTTAGGATTAAAGATAGAGTTTAGTTCTGGTCATGCGATTGCCTTGTGAAATACTGCGGTGTGGAATCGATCAGTAAAGTTTGTCATGTAGCATATGTGATGGTGTTTACAGCAAGGTTTTTGAGCCATCAAAATGATAAGAAATTTGGCCAAGTCTTGGTAAAGTAGCAGGCACTATACACAGAGAGATGTATATGGGACTGCACAAACATGTGCCATAAAAATCGGGCCTCATTTATAAGCTGTTACTTGTCATATTCTGAATGTGAAGGCTTTTGAAGAACCATGCTTTACAGGGAACATTTTTACTCTGATGTTCTTCCACACTTGCAAAATATCAATGATAACGCTCACAAAATTCTTTACACCTCTCCCACGAACTCCACCTTCTCTTTAAACCTTGGTATCTCTACCTTTAGATGAACGGATTCTTCTCCATCATGTTCTCGTTCACCAACTTCCCCGTCATTCTCTCCATCGCCACTGACCGTCTCCTCATCGTCGTTCTATCGCGGCGTTTTCCTCCAAATCGACGTCGTATCTATGTCATGGTCGTCGCGTCCTGGCTCTTAGGAATTGGCATCGCATCCATTGCGGCGGCCGGTTTCCTGATCGACTACGAATACGACGAAAGCACGAAACACTGCACTCGTCTCTGGGAAAGCGACATTTTCCGGATCAGCTGCAGTGCTTTTTATCTAGGGTTAACGCTGCCAGGTCTGGTCGCCATTTACGTCATCATCGTGTACTTCATTCGAAAGAAGGACCTGAGTCTTCGAAGTCACCAGTTGTCTTCATCGATGTCCACGTTAAGGTCGTTGTCGTATGTGCCGAATAGAAGTGTGAATATATCGATGGACTCATGTCAAGTGAGTGTCCTAACATTGCCTAATATAAATCTCTATTTTCTATCCCCCTCTCTTTCTCTCTTTCACAATTTGCCTCCCCCCCCCTTCCTCGTGGTAAAGGCCTTCAATCTTTTGCTATTATATATTGCCGTAGTTGCACACACACAGTCACCTTTTTTCTCTTGACATAGGGCATCTTAGCTGAATAGTTATCTAGATAGGCATTTTGCCCTTGTTTTTTTAAATTCTGCAGCTACTTTGAGGAAACGTGCGATTACGAACTTGCTAAATTAGTTAAACTGTGTATTATTAATGCAATGAAATGGCAATTATATTTCATTAATCATTCTTTTCATTTAATTTAGTGCACGTTTGCAGATGAAAAATTTGTATTAATGGTCTGTACCATTTTAGTGAATCGGATAGGAGAAAGCTTCCGATAAGAAAGATTAATAAGATTCGGTTTCAGTATGACATCTTAAACTGCACACAATGTAATAATATATCGATGCAACTATAATTATAATAATGGTGTATCAATGACAAATGACATAATTATCGGTTGTAATGATATATCAATAATACACGGCAGTGAGGGCATTAGTAAGAATTACCCACACAAGGTAGGCCTACCATGGGAACAGTCTAACACGTCCGAGGCGATAACCGAGGGTTATTTGGACTTTTTCGAAGGTATCGAGTGTGGGTAATTCTACTAATGCCCGAACAAAATGATGTGTATTATTTGTTTTAAAGTTGATGTTTTATTTTTTTAATAACATGGTGTTGTAACATGATTTTACTAATGACCGGTCATTAGCACTTACTAATTACCGGTCATTAGTAACATTGCGTGTTAGGCAAAATAAATGCCTTAGGCGAAACAATGGCCAGCTGAATAATAATGATAATTACATCCCGTTGATTAGGAATCGGGGACGCATGTAAGCCTTTCGCACCCAGCAACAAGAAGACGTCTGTCGGATTCGGCTGAAGACGACGGAGACATCAGCGCCAGTACAGAGGCACACAGCGCCAGGAACGTCAACGCAACTACAACGGACAAAAGGGTCACGATGAAACGTCGACGTCAACGACATGAATCCCATAAACGTGTCATTTTCATGGGTAGGTAGTTTGATCGTTTGCACATTGCACACAAGGCGTCGTATAGGTGACGAAAAACTGCGTCAAGAACTTACGTGGTATCGGATGCGCCATGCGAGAGTCACAATACAAAGAGTGAATTCAAAATCAAAAGGACAAATACTGCTTTAAAATTATTTGTGTGTGGCCAATTACCTCCACAAGCTCCATAATCAACGTTTACAAATAATAAAGAGATTGCATTTCCTTTCGGTTTCACATTATCTTCGACAGTCTAGCTTAGGTATTAATCTTTATGCGCGTCTCATAGCTTTAAGCATGTTCGGTGTTTACTGAGGTATGACTAATTTAGCAATAAACTGAACAACTAGCATCATTGAATAACGTCGCGTATGCGCAAGGCTGCGTCAGCTACGGGATTTTGATGAGTTGCGAGTGGCACTGTCCACAAAGTGAATGATGCAAATGAACAGTGTAAAATTGATATTCTTTTGAATTACAGGCCGATTCGCGAATTGCATTAGCGTAGGAAATAGCGCAACTAAACTGGCATGTCGCGTACGTGCAACGTCATTATTATCACTAGATATTGGAAGCTGGTATAGTCTCAATTTCAACTGTTCATTTACACTGGCATCTTCTATCCATCTTATTCCTCGACTCTAGGTGCACTGCTTGTTTTCACGACGATCATCTGTTGGACTCCATACTTCCTGTATCACTCAAACTACATCCGGGTCAGTGAGGGGGAGGGTCACTGGTTTGGTGTTTTAACGATGTGGCTTGGATACTGTAACGCCCTCCTCGATCCACTCATATATGCTTTCCTAAACAGACGTGTGAGGGCAGAATTGTGGAAGCTTACGAGGAAGACCTTTGTATGCTGCAACTCCTGAATATCTATCGGTTTAAAAAAAAGAACACCACTGGAACAAATAATGAAAAAGCACGGATGGACGTTATGACGTTTCTTTTGATGTTAATATGTTTTTATCTACTTTACACGATTAATGCAAATTACATATTAATCAGGGTACGTCGCCGCCCCCACAAATACAAAGAAACAAAGAAAATGCAATAAATTATCAATAATTCATTGCATTTCCCCCCGGTCCCCAGCAGGAAAAATTCCTCTGTAGGGCCATGCATTATGGTTCATGCCATGCCCACGTAGAGCAATTTTCTATGTTGGGGGTCGGGGCAAAATGCAATGAATTATTGATAATTTATTGCATTTTCTTTGTTTGTTGGTATTTGTGGGGGCGGCGACGTACCCTAGCCCCCGCTGCATACAGTCATGATTCAGTGGCCAAGCAATGGCCTCGTTACTGTGAGACCCCATAATAAAAACCATGTCGATTAGCTTTATAAGTGCCCTTCTGTGAGGCATTAATCTTCATCACTTTCAGTTATGACTGAAGGACGTAGGTCCCCTAGTTGATTAGCATAGTAGCACACACATGCTTTGGCAGTCACACAAAACAAACACTCACAAAATATTTTTCATTAAAATCTGAGAATGTATACTATTATCTAGATCTATTAGGAATGAATCATTGTCAAAATCATTCCATAAATTGGGGTAAAAATAACTATGCCACCATTATGACCAACACTGTATTCAATTTTGTATATAAGTCTACAAATAACGTTAAAGTAATTT
This sequence comes from Strongylocentrotus droebachiensis, assembly GCA_035222895.1. NCBI lineage: Eukaryota > Metazoa > Echinodermata > Echinoidea > Camarodonta > Strongylocentrotidae > Strongylocentrotus > Strongylocentrotus droebachiensis. The sequence continues at coordinate 32,723 of JAVYIG010011872.1, read as the reverse complement.
TTGCACTTTTGTAAGAATAACATTCAGCAAACGCATGACCTGAATTAGAGTAAATGAGGTATGATACAGCAAGTTATGTAATACGCTATATTTTGTCAATAATGATAGTAGTTGATTTCTCTATACCAGTCATGTGGATCAATGTCTGACTAAGTAAAGGATGTCATTGTCATGGCACGGGTTCGAACCCCGAACCCTTTAGTCCATATTCTATAAAAAGGAATGTAAATAAATTTCTTTGCTTTGTTTATGTGGGATTATTTTATATATTTGCTTAGCTTTTCTTATCAATTTCTGAGTAAGAATTTCTTGTTTGGACATGTTGAATAATTGTGCAGACGTCAGCATTCAAATGATAATATCACAATTCATGACATATTTTATAGTGTGATATTGTATAATTTTCTTTTCCCATATCTTCCCCTTTCTTTTTCACTCTCCCTCTCTCCCTCTTTCCTTTTTTAGCTTCTGCTCGTTCATGTTTTCTCCCTCCCGTTTTTGCACTTTGCATTTTAATTCTGGGTATGACTATGTATCTACCGCTGACCATAATAAGAACATGCTAATGTGTAAAATATGTAAAATCTTGAATTCTTTACGAGGTATGAAATATAGAAAAGAAAATACCACACCACACGATAAACCTAACCACAGATTATTTTGTTTTAATTATCATTTATCCGTTGATAAGAATGATCATTATTATGAGAAGGGCAATCCAACATGCAAACGCTGTAATATTTTAAAGCCAGAACAACAAAAAAATCAAGATTATCTACTATTAAAATATGACATATGTTTCTCTCCAACTTCTAACTATAAAACATGCCTGAGCTGTTCAAAAGCAGGGCAATACGCTTTGAAAGATACAATATCAATATCATGTATAGTATTATAATGTGCTATTACCATTACCTCAATGTTATCATTATTGTAGTTATTAATAAAGGTAATGCAAAGTTTGGGAAATCTCGAAAATTGGATTGATAGTATTTCTTTACAATTTCGATAAATTTGGATGCCCTGTGGATGTATTATAAGCACTAGAAAATTTAGCCCCTAAAACACTTCTGCCTTCAAGAAATTGAATAATCACAAACTTATCGGTGCTCCCGGTAAATTTCAAATATTTTAAATAGCGCCTAAGGCTATTCCACGGTAGCTGCGACCATGATAATCTCAGAATATTCAGGTCTGATATATAATTTCCAAACGGTAATGGCAAATCGGTCGATCCTATTCAAGAAACTTTGTTTTAGACCCAAAGTGATATTAGTCTTGAGATGGCGCTATACAACATAAAGAGTTTATTATCTACAATTTCATTACTTTAGACTCGATTTCAACCGCGACAACGATCATTGAATATTGTAAAATCGCACATGCTTCCAATATGTTCATTTGAACCAAATTCATGACCCCATACCAAAATTTTGTATTACCTTTAATATTTATCTCAATATCGATTGTATGCGTTTCCATTTGAGCTAGCACGTATCACTTTATATTTCATTTTGTGTGATATATATTTTTCTCGTATAAAGCGATGCCAATATTCCAATAATAATGCAAAATAACAATGCCTTTATAATAATCATGACTCTGTCACTGTTTTTTTTTAAAGTCTAATTTTCCATATCTACTTTCTTATCTTACACAATAATAAAATGAAGTTATTGGTTCGATGCCACCTTTGATCAATAATTAGATTGTTTAAAATTGTAGGTATTATATTTCTTAATGCTAAATATATTACTCATTGCGGATATAGTATCGAAAATAATATCGCTAGTGATATTCGTTTGTCTCGCAATTAGTTCAATAAGGAATCTAAAAGATCACCGTGTGCGTCGACCAATAGGCATTGGGCGTTATTGTTCCAATTATCGATCGAATTATAGACCGCTCCGCCGGTCCTCCCGTAAAGTATAAAAGACCCTTGCTTACAATAGTTTTTTTCACCTGACGAAGTATCGCAGTAGCATACGAAACGTCGTGATCTTTTAGATTCCTTATTGACCACATTGCGAGACAAACGAATATCACTAGCGATATTATATTTCTTGTTTATCAGTTTTGTTTTTAAACGCCCATTGTTTAAACTGTACATTCATGTCTTTACATGTCTGCTTTTATGGGGAGTTATTTTAACTGACATACAGCCAGACCAAATCGTTTTAAGCCGTCTTAAATCATTTCACATGTATGCTAACTTAATCAAGAGTATGACATTCTTATAGACCCTTCATGGGGACAACTGAACTAACAATTTTTACAAAGTACGAATTTGTATGCGTATTATAAGCAAGGCACACTTTCGAGTGGTCACGCTTTCCCATCACTACGAGGCTCCTCTGCAATGTGCAAGGTAACTCTGCGAACTCAATGTTGCCCTACCAAGAAATGTTCCACCATTCTAACATAGAATTGAACAAATTCGTTGTCTTTGACAAAATGGGTGAAACCTCTTTCGAAACTATGCTACCTAATGTGGTCGACTTGAAATATCATTTTGTTGAAAGTTCCCGCTTACGCGCCATTTAGAGGAATTGAGAAACAGTGAAGGAAATTGAAAGAAGGGAAAGATATTAAAATGGAATAAATTTAATGGTACATTAAACACTCAATACATAAGTGGAGAATTTTGTTTTGTTTTCGGTGTTTGTTCACCTAAAACATGAGGTGAAATGGAAAGAGGAAAGATAATGGAGTGGTTTCGATTGAGAAGCATGTGAGCAGATCACAGAAGGTGAAGAGTGAAATGTATAGTTTTTAAAAGAACTGTTGGTATACCTCTGTTGAGTAGCTATGAATACAAGAGATATACGCCTTTTCATGAATTTGAAATCTTAAATAACGAATCATGAATCTCGAATCGTGAATCTTAAATCTTAAATCTTGAATCTTGAATCTTGAATCTTGAATCTTGAATCTTGAATCTTGAATCTTGAATCTTGAATCTTGAATCTTGAATCCCAAATCTCGAATCTTTCACGAAGGGTTAAAACAAGTCATGCCAACTCTTACTTGGACGTTTTTATACAGATTTAATACACGGAATGAAGTCTTAATCTAAATAAACTGCCTATAAAAACAGGTGTACATGACATTTTTAAACTACTACTTTTCGAAAATAATCGCCCATTTCGAGCAGCAAGATGGTTTCTTGGTAAATTCATACTCTAGTGCATGTAGAAACAGTAAATGTTACTATTAAAAAGAATGTCCTTAAAATAGTTGCTCGCTTGCTTATTTTTCTTCTCCTATTGTAAGTTCATTCCAGCCATGGTGTATTTTCGTACTGCTGCTTGAGTGCCAAGTGCTGAAGTATCAACAGTGAATTTTTAAAAAGAGCTACATATTGTCAAGAAACTACGTGCACTTTGTTTGTGTTTTACCCGTAGTCATCATCGACAATGCCGTTTGAGAATAATTGTAGTGCCCGTGTGAAACTTAGTGACATGTATCATCCTGGAATATCCTTTATTGATATTTTTATGAAATGTTCATAGAAGGTCGAGCCCTTTCGGTCTGTATACGTAGATATCACCCCCAGCGTCTTCATGGATTGCAATGCGATTTCGAGCTCAACCAGAGAAAGGATGGGTAAGTCACTCCCGCCTTTCTGAAACTCAAGATCCTTTGCGCAGATAACTCTCCACTTGATGAAAAGACATCAACAGCAAAGTCATCATGTTTGCGGTCCCTGTAAAAGACTGGGATAGAATTATTTGCCTTGTTTATGGCGATTCCATACCCATCCCTGTCGTGCAGGTGTATAGTATGGACGAAAGCTCCAGAGATAGTCAATATGCAGATATCCTTGTTATCGGGACTGCAACTTGCAATATGTCCATCTTTCATGGCATGCATCTCATGAATTATCACAGCCCCAGCAGGATCAGTTCGTATCTCTGTAAAGCTCCAATCATTGGGGTTGAACAGATGGATGTTAAATGAACCATAGGCAGCTGCCATAAGTGTACCGTCTGTAGCGACAGTTAGCAAAATACTCGCATCATGTGGAACTGCCAATTGAATTTCTTTAAAGATTTCCCATTCAAATTGCCTAAATTTTCTAATGATTATGATTTTTCCATTACTGGTGCCACACGCAACTAAGTGGCCTTCCGGTCCGTATTCTCTAAGATAGACACAACGGTATATGATGAACGACGCACCCCTTGTCCCACTAATAACTCGAGTTGTTTCTTTATTTGCCAAGTTGATGACAAAAATATGACCAGTACGAATGTCCTTAAGAGCCACACTCTGTCCATCTACTGACCCAATTAGGTATTAAATGGCCATTGCCTCTATTTGTTTCGATGCTTTCAATTAGTTGCCACTCTTCGGCTATTGCTACCATAGTACCTTTTTTCCAAATACTATCACAGCTTGTTAAAGTAAATTATATATATATATATATATCTATTTATTTGAGAGAGAACCTATAATTGGTATTTTAAGATAATCGCGGGCTAGCTTGTTCAGACTTGCATATATATGTTTATTTTCAAAGAACATGTTAAAAGATATCATTGAAGATGAGGGATCATGTGTACAAAGTGCATCAGAGGGTTGTTTCACAAAGATCCTAAGTCGAACTTAACTCTAAGTTGGACTTAAACATTATGGAGATCCATTTGTAGTCTTAAAATAAAATACATTTTAGATTTTTCATAAATTCCACATCAAGAACATGAAATCTCCTTGATAATAGAAAATATGAATGATTTGAATCAACATTGTATGCCTTTTATAATAACTTTTACAAAATATTTTCAGAGATGCTAACATCTTTCCATAATTGTTAAGTTCAACTTAGAGATAAGTTCAACTTAGAATCTGTGTGAAACACCCCCCTCCCCAGGTTGGGTATGAGGAGGTAACGACACTTCCAATGGGGAAGGGTAGCGCCAAATAAGGACATTTAATTATAAAAGGGACACTACCATTACTGGTGGGTGGAAAAGTCTGATAAATTGTGAACTGTATGTAACAGCACTATGAAGTTAAAGTTATTGATTTTAATTGAATGTCTTTATATATTTAATTGAATTCACTTCATAATACAAATGTTGTGCTGCTGCAGATTTGTCTTAAGCGCTGTAGATATCAGGACATTAATGATTACAACGTAAATCTAAAACCTTTATAACGGAAAATAATCCCTCACTTTTGTTAATGGTATTTCATGATAAAGCTGGTCAATTGTCCCTCAACTAATGGAATCACATTTGCCTCTATGTGTCATGCAAATTTCGTCTATGAAGATACAAAATGAAATTAATTCAAGAGGAAATTGGGGTATGGATGTAAGACAGAAAGGGCACCTTCTCAATAAATTATCAAGGGGCAAGTCTAAGGTACTTGTTCAGTTGGTGTCCCGTATACGTCACCAAGCGTATCCAGATACCAACCCCCTGGACATCCACCCCCAGATAACCACCCCAGTCAAGTACCCCTCAGGACATCTACCCCCTGGACATCCACCCCCAGATAACCACCCCAGTCAAGTACCCCTCAGGACATCTACCCCCAGACATCCACCCCCAGATAACCACCCCAGTCAAGTACCCCTCAGGACAACTACCCCCTAGGGCAACCACTCCAAGATAACTACCCCTAGGACAACTACCCCCGGACTAGTAACCCCTAGGATAGTTGTCCGGGGGTTAGTTTTCCTAGAGTAAGGTTGTTGTAGGGGGTAGTTGTCCGAGGGTAGTTGTCCTAGTGGATAGTTGTCCTAGGGGGTAGTTGTCCAGGGGGTAGTTGTCCTATGGGGTAGTTGTCAGGTGGTAGTTGTCCTAGGGGGTAGTTGTCCAGGGGGTAGTTGTCCTAGGGGGTAGTTGTCCTAGGGGGTAGTTGTCAGGGGTTAGTTGTCCTAGTGGATAGTTGTCAGAGGGTAGTTGTGCTAGGGGGTAGTTGTCCCAGGGGTAGTCGTCCTAGAGGGTAGTTGCCCTAGGAGGTAGTTTTCATAGGGGGTAGTTGACTAGGGGTGGTTATCCGAGGGGTGAATGTCCAGGGGGTAGCTGTCCTAGAACCGCTCATCGCAGAAGGGGCATGATATATATTATTTTTTAAAGGAAAGGAGGTATATCTGCCACATCTAACACTCTGGAATCGCCACCCGAACATTTTTTACTATTCAGTAATGTTTGAATAGCGATAGTTTTTAAAATATATTTTTACTTCATGTCATGACAAATTTGAGAGACAAGGGTGTCGATTTGTATCCGTGGTTGGGGGGGGGGGGGGGATGATAGGTGCCAAAATATTTTCGGCAATGGATCAAAGCAACCAAAGTGGTAGAAGCGTGTGGCAAGTTGCACCCCTCCCAAGCGCGTAGCCAGGATTTAATTTTAGGGGGCGGTAGTGAACACGCGAAGCGCGGTTCCTAGGGGGTGGATGCAGGGAGGGAGAGTCCCCCCCCCCGTGCAAAGCGCAGAAGCTCTGACGTTTCATTATATTATTAAAGAAAGAAGACGATTCGATGTACCATTCTCGACTCTTAATCCTTGTTTGAATAAGTTCCCCTTCCTCCGCGCGTAGCGCGGAAGCTCTGACGTTTCATTAGATTGTTAAAGAAAAAAGACGATTCGATGTACCATTCCCCACTCTTAATCCTTGTCTGAATTCATTTTTACCCATTCCTGCGCGAAGCGCGGAAGCTTTCACATTTTATTAAATTATTATTCTTAATCCTTGTCTGTATTCATTTTCGCCCATTCCGCGCGTAGCGCGGAAGCTTTCACGTTTCATTAAATTATTAGTAAAAGAAGACGATTAGTTGTATCGTGTACTTTGACGTTTCATTTGATTATTACTCTTATTCACGTCTGAATTCAGTTGCCCCCCTAACAGCTTTGCCCTGTTCGCTAAATTATTAGAGAAAGAAGACGATTCGTTGTACTGTTCTCTGTATTAATCCTTGTCTGAATTCAGTTTCCCCACTGAAAATAAGTTGTGTCACAAATAATTTGTGACATAATAATCTTTCTCCAAAAATTAAAAATGTTTTAGGAAATATCAGGAACTAAAATAAGTGAAACAAATAAAAATAAAGATACAATGACGTGAATTTTAAAAAGGGTGAACGGAAACAACATAACAACTAGTGAACTATTTTATAAGTCATACTAATGTCCGAAAATCTTTCTCCTTGTCTCCGATCTCATCACGAAATCGTCACAGAGTTCATCTATGTTTACACTGTCCAGGATTGTCTGATGTGCATTAAAGATTGCTACTTTTGTGCTTCGCGCTTAACATTTAGCTCGTTGCTTTTGATGCTGCGTCTTTGCATTTGGCGCACTGCATTTCTATGACGCTGTTGATTGAACAAATTGAATAAATTCATCAATTCCTGATGAAGCCGTATGAGCGAGAATTCAATTTATTCTTGTCTCATATACGGTTGTCTTATTTACTTCGTATATAATGTATGTATTATGAAAATGAGATAGCAAAATGTGTTTATTGATGGTCATCTTGCGAGTAATAACCATTAACTACTCTCATCGGACTCTCATCATAAATTTTTCTCTTCATTTTTGTAATTGTTTTTTTGGTGAATTATTGGGGGGGGGGGGGTGATTGTACAGGCCACCCCCCCCCCCCACCTGAAATATTGGGGGGGGGGGGGGGATATATCCCCCCATCCCCCCGGGATCGACACCCATGCTGAGAGACCAAACAAAAAACTAATTTGAAGTATTACTATTGTCACATGAGTCGTTGTCAAGCGAGCAGAATAACAATAAAAATAAAAATAGAACAAAGTAAATGAAATTACAATTTCATTTTATAAAGTGTTTCAAAACCTTGTTATCAGATTACTTCAAAACTTTATAATTTTCTTTTCAATGATTAGGTAAACATTACCCTTTCAACAGTGTTTAAAGTTCAAGGTCTATCGTATTCTAAATTGCTCTTTGACAGCACAGTTTATGAGGTAGCTAGGAATAGCATTAAAATATGGCCTGTGAATTCAGAAGAGACCTGCCAAATTTACCTTGATGAACCGACCCCGAAGCGAATGTACCAACAAACGTGAAATTTAAAAGTTTGGTCCAAACACGACAGCTATTTCTTGTTATAATTAGTTCGTCCAGATAGCTGAGCCTGTCATCAGCTGAGCATGCGGCCGGTATCGTTAGCCACGAAGCTATGCTTCCTTTTTAAATACATTCAAGATTCCCCTCGATCTTGCAAGTTCCCTTGTTATTTTCACTGTCCACGTGCAGTCCCTTGCATCCTTCGCCAGTCTGTAAACATTTTGTCAACATGCCAAATTATAAGCAAGGTACTACTTGTTATATAAAATGGCCCTTAAGTTGCAAGAGTTAATTCAAAGGGTCTTTCACTGTATTTAAATAGATACCAAAATTTGCTATAAGATGAAAATGAAAGGGGCGGGTAAAGTAATTGAGACGCAATCATGCATAGGCTATAGAGTTGGGAGGGAAAACGATGGAACATGAGATAAACTTAGGAAAGTGACAGAGAGAGAAGGGAACACGGGTAGGGTGTCAAGAAAGGAAGAGAGAGAGAGGGAGAGAGAGAGAGAGAGAGAGAGAGAGAGAGGGGAGGGAGAGAAAGAGATGAGAGAGAGAGAGACAGAGAGAGACAGAGACAGAGACAGAGGAGAGGGAGGGTTGAGTGAGAGTAACAGAAGAACAGAACACGAAGTGGACAGAGAGGCATATGCCTACTGATACAGACACGACAGAGGGAGACATTTTTCATATCATTCTGATCACGCAGAATAGATTTGCTTAAAGCTTATCTGCCATAGTTTACAGGAGGGATTAGAGCGCCCTGCAAGGTAACTGGACAGGTGGTTATCTCATCAACTCAGCTCTCAGTTAACATAAGAAAAAGAGGATCATGGGGGACCAGTGGTCACCGATTAGGCATTGTTTGTTGTAAGAGGGCGCAAGAAGCTACAAGTAGTGCAGTGGGCCTTTAAAAAAACTATCATAGTCAGATGTAGGAATGAAGAAAACAATTGTTCAGAGCATCCCTTTCATTTTAAATTTGCACACTTTGTTTTACTTTGCTTTAATTTCACACACATAATTCGTGAATTGTTTCGAAAATGTAAAAATGCAAAACTTGGCAAGACCATAATACTCCTGAATATGAATAGATATATTTCAGTTATTGACTTGCGAGGACTAACTAATTAAAATGACTTTACATTCCCTTCGCATACAGAGTAACATAATGAATTTGTCGGTTCGAACAGTTAATTTCAATACGAATTTAAATTAAACAAATCATGGTCTACTTTTAAGAGATTGATACTTTCTATGTAGTGATTTCATTAATTTGAATGAGGCGGCGCATGATACTTTCAAACGGGAGAGGGAGTAATACAAAATTAGCCGTTAGGTTCTCACGTTTTAGGATTTACTGGCAAGGGTTTATTTCGTCAAAGGACGTTAGTACCGGGCTTGGATTCAAACCCACAACCTCGAGTGAATGAACCACTCAGTACACCAAGAAACATCCATGCAAATACACTTCTTTAAAAGGCTTTAATCTCAATTTTTCTTGAATTCAATCAATACATTTTAATTCAGAAAACTAATTTCTTTTAGCATTAACAAAAACGCTCCTAATATCAATATTCAAATTGGTAATTACAACCGTGTACAAATATAACAAATAAATGAATATGAATGGTTTGTACTCGACGATTCCCGCTACTGGTGGGTGGGTTCTCAAACTGTTTCCTCGACGGTCCAGAGGTGATTTCCATGAACTTGCTATAAGGTCCGAAACATGGGATGCCATTCGCCCGAAAATTCTTACGGTCAATCGTATACTACAAATGAAGTAGGACAATGTACAATTGCTGGAAAGTCGGACACAACTCAATTATTTCTTAATTTTGTTTCAGACTCACAAAATCTACTCCTTAGGTTTACGATCATGACAGGTAGATATGTATATTCACTAAAGTTTCCAAAATATGAAGACGGTTATCGTCTGCTATATAAGTTTTGAAAGGAGCTGTACTCCGCCAGTACCACGGCCTCTGCAGTGACCAATTTGCCGAAGTTGACTACGGGAGGATAATAATAATAATAATAATAATAATAATAATAATAATAATAATAATAATAATAATAATACATAAATAATACAAATCTTGATGAAATCAAAAGTTAATACGTATACTTCGTACGTATAACCTAATAATATTGGATTCTTATAGCGCACGTATCGACCTTGCAAGGTCCTGAAGGCGCTCCCTACATAATCCGGCTATGCTATGCTAGGCTGCCGATTTCGACGCTCACAGCATTTTAAGGAATTCCTTCCCTACCGGTAAACCCATTTAACACCTGGGTGGAGAGTGGCAAATGTAGATCAATATTTTGCCAAAGGACATTAGTGCCGCGGCGGGACTCGGACCGCGAACCTTATGATCGACAGTCCGGCGACGTATCCACTCATCCACGCCACCTAGCCTAGAGCTATTCTTATCTCCTGAACCGTAAACACCAGTTCGAATGCTTATACGTTATAGCTGCTGACCATCCATAATAATTGATAGTGATACACCACCAGTACGAAACTATGATTTCTATTTTTTGTTGTTAATGATTGAAATTGATCTGCGATAGCACGAGATCTACAAACACATCGAACCCTCACTAAGATCGGTGATAACGGTTTTAAATATGTAAAATATCAAAGACTAGACATACGTGTGCGTTCGTGCTCTGCCAACCAATTTGAAAATGTATGAGTCGGCCCACATAAAAAAGAGATATTTATTTTATTCTGTTTTAATATGACAAACATATAAATATTTACAATTCAAATTAATATTTGGCGGCAGCAAAATACTGGTAGGATCGTGATGAAATGATTTTATAATTTGATTTTTCAAACAATCATGATGATCAAGATCTGAAATTTTCTTAGTGATTTAAAAAAAAATTCTTAGCGGTTTCAAATGACTCATATTATATTTTTCGAATGCACAATCATTATTTTTTTACTTTCATTCTCTTTTAAATTAAGGAAATGTTACACTCTGTCCCGTGTGGTCCAGATAAGCGTGCCCTGCGATCCGGACTTTGAGAAGCCCTGTTATTATAGAGAGTTATTTGTGTGTGTGCGCGCGTGTGTGGTGGAGAGGAGTGGGGGGGGGGGGGGGGCGCAACATTTGTATTTCTGAAGGGCATAATGTGTATGATAGAATATCTTTTTATTTCGGTAAAGAACCGCTTCATAAAGGCATGACGCGGACTTCAGTTGTTGAAGTTAAAGAAAAAGAAGCATGGGCGGCATGATACATTTCAGAGGTGGAAGGGGGGGGGGGGGGGGGGGGGTGGCGATGATGGGGGAGAAGATGGACGGGCATCTCCAGAATGATATAAAATGGGCAGGATAAACAAATGAGGTCGTCATAAATAATAGCACTCAATCTGTACACATAAATTATTTATAATCCAACAGTTTATTAATAAAACGAGGAAATAGAATATGATACGTTGATATCTAATAACAAAAATAAGTTACACTCTCTAAGGTTCATGGCACTTTCGACTTCTATTGAGATTATTAATAACTAAAGCTGAACTTTAATAGCCTTAATCGATTATGAAACCCGTCAATCATTTTGCTTTCTAGTCAGGAGTGTCACGTATGACAGACATGAGCGCTAAACAAGAACCAACTATATTATTAATATTATTATTAGTACTACATCCAGATAAGTATTGGTCTGCGGGGATAAGGGACCCATATATTCGACTCCAGATATGATGATAATGTTTACTATGGATTATTCAAATTTCTCCCTTGTTGGAAAGAACAAGACAATATCAATTGTTCAACTTGTGCTAGAGTCATCAAGGTATTGTGTTTTCTTTATTTTGTAGACATTATGTGAATTGAATTTGAGTATGCAAGTGATAGAAGAAATAGAGTCGTTCCTTGTTCCTAACATTTCATCAGAACAATGTATAATTTGTTATGTTATGCGCCGAGAATAATTCTCTCTCGTCTGTCTGTAATGCGTTATGTTGTTTTCACTTTTAAAACTTCGATTCACCTCTCTCTCCTCTCTCTCTCTTTCTCTCTATCTCTCTCTCTTTCTCTCTCTTTTTCTCTCCCCCTCTCTCTCTCTCTCTCTGTTTCGCTGTCTCGCCCTTTATCTATTCCCCCTAATATCTCTCCCTCCAAATGCCTCCCTTCCTCTTATTCGAGCTCATTTCCTGCTTCATCCCTCTATCATCTCTCTCGTTTTACTCGGTTGGCCTCTTTATTTCCTTACCCCTCTCTCCTCCACCGAACAGTCTCATTATCATCATGCTGGGAGCAATACTCTTCAACATCCTCGTCATCACCACCATCCTACGTGTACGTAGTCTGAGACAGAACCATCATAACATGTTGGTCCTCAACCTATCCGTGGCGGATCTAGGTGTAGCGCTTACCAGTATGACGTTCTCACTGGTATCTGTCTTTGATAGTGGACATTTCTTAACAACACATGATGGAGTATGCAAAGTGAGTTTATTGACCATAGGTATCGCACAGGCCTAGGTTTCTTTAGACCTAAGTACAAATTCCAAACACCGACCAATTATTGATCCAGAGGGGTGGCGTTGGGACGCCTTTTATTTTTCCCGTAACACCGCAACCACCCATGGGCTGCTCAATCGAAATCGCCGAAATCTCGTATACAATTATTGTTGCCACATCACATGTAACTGGCGCCATCTTCCATAGAAAATCATGCCAAATCTCACGAAAAAATTGGCGCCATTTACAGCCGTGAAATCGGCATCATCCCATACGAAATAGGCTCCACCGCCCATACAGTCGGCGCCATCGCTCATTATCCCGGTTTTAGCCTTACATCCTTGATAAGGAGCTCTGGCCTTCGCAGACTTTCCTACGGGTAGCCATTTAGATCACCTTGGTGGAGAGTCGCAGATTTAAAAAAAATGTCTTGCCAATTTAGTGCCGCAGCGGAACTCGGACCTCGATCCATGTGATCAAAAGTCTGGTGACGTATCTATTAGACCTTGACACCTCAACACATCTCTACGTCTCATATAATAGGCGCCATCTAACTTAAAATGGGCAAAACGTGGGCGCCATTTTTAATTTCACGTAGATTTATTTTTAAACGTGAATATATTTCATCGTTATCTGTCATTTTCCTCGTATAGGTTATTTCTGTTTCATTGTTTATTAAAGGTATGACACATTTTTGGGAAATTTTAAAAAAATGGGTGGATAGTGATTCTTTACAATTTTTATATATTTGGATGCCCCTGTGGATGTATTAAAAATACCAGAAATATTGCCCCTAAAAAATGTCTGCTTTCGAGAAAAATTGAATATAAAGATTTACCGGTGCTCCCGGTAAATTTTGATAAATTTCAAATAGCTCCTACGGCCGTACAATGGTAGCTTCGATCATGAAAATCTCAGAGTATGTTGTTGTGGTATATAATTTCCGAACGAGAATAGCTAATCGGTCCATTTTAGTCAATTGACAATTTTTTGTATAGCTTAATTAATATCTTGACCTTGAGAGGGAGCCATTCAACATAAAGTGTTTATTATTTACAATTTCATAACTTTAGAGTCGATTTCGACCGCGACAACGATCACTGAATATTGTAGGATCGTATATGCTTCCAATATGTTCATTTGAACCAAATTCATGACCCCCTACCAAAACTTTGTATTACCTTTAAGACTCAATGTATTCAAGAAGACAAGGGCCTCACACTTGCCATTTCAACTTTATTCCACTTCTCGGACTCTTTAACGTCACCATGCTCTGTTAATGTTAAATAAAATTCCTCGTTATAGAAGAATTAAGAAGTGGTAAATAACTAAAGCCTACCGAACACTTTACGATCTGCCTACGATCCGCTTATAGTTAAATTTACAATAGCATTTGATATGAACATTCATATTGCAAAATTCGAATGATCGAGGATCTGAATAGTCATTATGTTTAATAAAAAATAGAATACGAGGGGGCTTAACCCTATCTTAACCTGGCTATTGAGGTTTTTACCAAGGGGGGGGGGGGGTCAATTTTACCCCCTTAAGATCTCGGCCGTTTCACAGCCGATCGCCGCGAAAATGTGTATGCATGTCAATTGAAGTGTATAAAATACTATGGTAATTTCAATTGTTTGAAACAAATTACTTATTTGCATATTTATGGTAATTTATGCAAATAAGGTCATAACATTCACATTTTAACCCATAAATCATATATTCTTCATATTTAAGCATTCTTTTTCATTACATATATTCATTAGACCATTTGGAATAACAATACGACAAAAAAAAAAACTTGCATGATGGCCATCTGTTAGCTTACCAGTTTCTAGTAATACGCTTCTTGTCATATTTGTGATTTTCCATGCACCCGCACTTTAAGATTAAACTTTGGTATTTCCACCTTTAGATGAACGGATTCTTCTCCACCATGTTCTCCTACACAAACTTTCCCGTCATTCTCTCCATCGCCACTGACCGTTTCCTTATCGTCGTTCTATCCCAGCGTTTCCCTCCAAATCGACGTCGTGTCTTCGTCATGATTGTCGCGTCCTGGCTCGTAGGAATAATCATCGCGTCCATCGCATCGGCCGGTTTAGTGATCGACTACGAATACGACCAAAGTACGAAACACTGCACCCGTATCTGGGGAATAGATATGTTCGGGATCATCAGCAGCGTTTTATATTCAGGATTAACCATACCAGGTCTGATCGCCATGTACGTCATCATCGCGTACTTCATTCGGAAGGAGGGCTTGAGTCTTCAACGTCACCAGCTGTCTTCATCGATGTCCACGTTGAGGTCGTTGTCGAATGTGCCGAATAGAAGTGTGATGGACTCAGGTGAAGTAAGTGTCCTAACATTGCCTTATATAAATCCTTATTTTCTATCCCCCCCCTCTCTTTCACTCTCTTTTACAATTTGCCTTCTCTTCTTTCCCTTCCTAATGGTATAGATCTTTAACATTTCGCCCTTACATATTTCCGTAGTTGCACACACAGTCATTTCTTTTCTTGCTTTATGACATTCTAAGCTGAATAGTTAGTTATCTAGATATACGTTTTGACCTTATTTTGTTTTAATTCTGCCAGCTACTTAAAGGAAAGGTCTGATGAAATACTTGCTAAATTTTAAAAACTATGTAATGCAATCATATGGCAATCTCTTTTTGTAATTATTTTCTTTATTCAACTAAGCGCAATGATTCCAGTTGGGAAATTGTTATTGGTGGTCTTTCAAGGACCATTTTACTGTATTGAATAAGAGACAGCTTTCGATAGTAAAGAAAAATTAGATCTGGTTTCAGTACGACATTTAGACTGCACACAATGTAATAATGTATCTAAGCAGCTATAATTAGAATAAAGGTGTTTTAATTAATAATAACATAATCATTAGCTGTAATATTTAGTAATAACAATTGAAGTATCGACAATTTTATTATTTTCATTAATTTGATCGGAGTATTATCTTACCTCTGATTGTTGGTATCTCGCTTATTTTCAATGACTGCAATCATCATTTCCTGTTTAGGCGGAATTCTGCTCTTTACCTCACATACCCTTTCCTACTTAATAGTCTTCGTTCTTTTCTTTCGCTTTCCCCATCTTTCCTCTTTACCTCCCTCTGAGAAATTTCTTGCCTATCGAAATAATTTAATTGACTCTCACTGACGCTATTTATATACTCCATGTTAGTTACCACACCATTATCATATGATATAAACACTACATATCTTTAAAGGTAAAGACCAGTATTGGAAACGCCCCAATTTCAAAAAATGAAATGGAAACTCTTATTACCAATCATGTGAAATAATATGTTTTGACTAATACATGATGATAACAATTTTGCCGGGAAACCGCCTACTAATTGATATATTTGGTAAATTAGTTTATCTACATGGTCTGTGAGAGATAAACGCACGTGTCGCGCACGTGTGCGTATAGTCCCATATACATATTTCTGTGTACAGTGCTTGTAACTTTACGAAGACTGGGCCATATTTCTTATCATTTTGATGATTCCAGAACCTTGCAGTACACACTAATACTTATATGCTAGATGATCAATCTTTTCTGATCGATTCCACAACATTTCTTTCACAATGCAATCGCATGACCATAACTGGTCTTTACCTTTAATCTATTTCCAGTTGATTAATATTTCTGAAATGTTAATTATCTCATATATATATATATATATATATATATATATATATATATTATTTCATTGAACTATGTATCATATTTGAAAAAACCGTATGTGGCCTGCTCTGGCATAGCCATTGTTCTGGGGCATGTATGCTATATTGTGATATATCTCTGTATAATTATGATCTGTAAGTACCACTGCCTACTTTTATTATGAAATAAATGCATTACAAATGACGGGGAGGGGGCAAGATGTAAATTATATATGAGAGAAGTTATAATTGGGTCATAATCGTGGCCTACAGTATACGAGGTATACCTCTGTATTGAATTCTAAATGATTCGGCTTGTTTCTGCTAGGTACGAACTTTAAAGGGAGTGTATCATGGCAAATACTGGATAACGCCATCTGCGTCTTGTTTTTGACAACTGCATGTAAACGAATGGACTTGATTAATTGGGTCAGCGCGTGCTAGCGTTCGCGAAACAGACCGACGTTCTCCTCACGCTTAGGTTTCGCGTATGTTGCACGCACGTATGTTGGTCGCGTCGTCCGTAGTCGTACTATACCTGATTGGCCCTGGGTAGGGCCACGGGAAAGACATAGTCTCGTCATGATACACTCCCTTTAATGTCAAACTTCTTTATATTCAGTGCGTTCTACTCATTGATTTATATGCATGTATATTGAACACAAATGTATGTTTGAATCAATGGCCAGCTGAAAAATAATGATAATCACACCCTCTTGATTAGGAATCAGAAACACGAGTAACGCTTCCCCAACCAGCACCAATGAGACGACTGTCGGATTCGGCTGAAGACGACGGAACCATCAGCGCCAGCACGGAGGCACACAGCGTCAGGAACGTCAACGCGACGGCAACGGACAAGAAGATCAAGATGAAACGTCGGCGTCAGCGGCATGAAGCTCACAGACGCGTCATTCTCGTGGGTAGGTAGTTTGATTGTTTGCACACTGCACACAATGCGTCGTATTGGTGACGTAACACTGCGTCAACTACTGACGCGGGCTCGGACGTGCCATACGAGAGTGACAATGTACAAAGAGTGAATGCAAAATTAAAAGGGCAAATACTGCTTTAAAATTATTTGTGTGTAGTCAATAACCTCTACAACTTTGATTGGGGCTGTTAATAACACAATTAGCACAATCAACGTGTCAAAAATGATAAAGAGGTTTCATTTTAGTTTTGGTTTCACACAATATTCAACAGTCTAGCTTAGGTGGTAATTTTTATGCGCGTCTCATAGAATTATGCATGTTCGGTGTTTACTGAGGTATGGCTTATTTAGCAATGAACTTAACAACTATCATTAGATTTGCACGTCGACAAATGGACTGCTACGTGTAACGTCCTTTTAAGGCATATCAGTGCCTTAAAAGGACGTCACACGTAGCACTCACTATGTCGACGTGGAAATCTAAAAGTCCCTAATGTTGAATGACGTCTTGTATGCCCGTTGTACATGGTGGCTGGCGTAGGGCTGCGTGAGCTTCGGGACTTTGGTGCGCTATTTGAGATTGGTACGGTCAACAAAGTAAATTAAGAGTGTAAAATGTATATTCTTTTGAATTACTGGCCGATCTGCGAATTATATTAGCGTAGGAAATAGCGTAAGTGAAAGAGATGTCGTATACAACGTCATTTTTATCATTGGGTATTGAAAGCTAGTATAGTCTCAATTTTAAATGTCCGTTTACACTGGCATCTCCTATATATCCCTCTTATTCCTCGACTTCAGGTGCACTGCTTGTTTTCACGACGATCATCTGTTGGACTCCTTACTTGCTGTATCACTCAAACTACATCCGGGTCAGTGAAGGAGAGGGTCACTGGTTTGGTGTTTTGACGATGTGGCTGGGATACTGTAACGCCCTCTTCGATCCACTTATATATGCTTTCCTCAACAGACGTGTGAGGGCGGAATTATGGAAACTGAAGAGGAAAACATTTGCATGCTGCAACTCCTGAATATTTAGTGTGTTTAAAAAAGAACACAAGTGGAAAGAGTAAGGAAAAAGCAAGGATGGATGATTGACGTTTCTTCTTATGTTTACATGTTTTTATCTACTTTACACGATTAATGCAACTTATATTTTAATCACAGTGCAAATCGGCGGTAATGACGAATTAAATAAATATCCTTTACCACTGGACATGTAAGTAAAACAAACAAAAAGGATAAAGGGACAGCAAATTTCCAGTACAGGCTCACAAACCAACCAACGTAGTACAGAATAAATACTGAGCAGTGCAATCAAAGAAAAAACAGATGAAAGTGTCAAAGGTCGAATTTCCATTTTTTCAAATGGGCGATTAATTTCCTTTACCCTTTAAGCAAGCCATGGAGTTTCCCCTGAGTTTTTAAATGTCTTGAAAGAATTGAAGATGGGTTTGTACATACACCAAAATACATAGATAATTGTTCGTTACATCAATTAAAAAAAATATGGAAGGAAACACTCTAAAATAGAGGGTAATTCGTAGATAAACCACAGAACGAAAATAACGAGGGTGTGGTGATTGCTCACCGGATACAAAATATCAACGAAGTATTGCATCTTACCCATTAGACACCTATATTAGAATTATGATTTCAATCTGCAAGTCACCCTTTTTGGATGTCTTCCTACAAATATTGTAACTGTAACTTTTTGCACTTTTGTTAGAATAAGATTCACCGAACATATGACTTGAATCAGAATAAATGAGGTATAATACAGCAAATCATGTAATAGGATATTATGTTGTCAATAATAATAAAAGTGGATTCCTATATACCAGCCATGTGGATCAATGTCTTACTAAAGGATGTCATGGCCTAACCTTCGTGGTATGTAAATACATGTCTCTGCTTTGATTATGTGGGATTATTTCAAATATTTGCTTAGTTTTACATATCAAATTCTGAGGAAAACATTCTTGTTTGGGCATGTTGGATGAGTATGCAGACGTCAGCATTAAATGAAGATAACGCAAATCATGACATATTATTTATAGTGTTATATCGTATAATTTTCTTTTCCCATCTCTTCCTCTTGCATTTTCACTCTCCCTCTCTCCCTCTTTCCTTTTTAGCTACTGTTCTTTCACGTTTGCTCCCTCCCGTTTTTGTCTTTTGATTATGTGTATGACTATGTATCTATCGCTGACTGTAATGCGAACATGGTAAAGTGATATCTTTAAGAAAATCCTGTACGAGGTATGAAATATTGGAAATAAAATACCAACTTACACAATACACCCAACCACAGATTCACCGTTTTTTTTAAAAAACATTAATCATTATTTATCGGTTGATGAGAATGATCATTATCGTGAGAAGGGCAATCAAACATCCAAGTTCTGCAATATTTAAAAACCAAAATATCAACATTATCTTCTAAATATGCATTTGTTTCTCTCAAGCTTCTGCCTTACATGCCTGAACTGTCCGAAAGTGGGACAGTACACTTGCACTTGTACACCTTTCAGCTAAGCTCATTGGTAATACAAAAAACATGCTTTTAAAAACGGTTCTTGGACAATTACCCCCTGGGCAATCACCCCCCGGAAAATTACCCCCCGGAAAAATACCCCCAAAGGACAATTACCCCCTGGAATATTACCCCCCGGAGAATCACCCCCCGAGGACAACTACCCCCAAGGACAATTACCCCCTGGAAATTAACCCCCCGAGGACAACTACCCCCCGAGGACAATTACCCCCAAAGGACAATTAAAGTCATTTCTATAGCGCTCTTACAAACTAACTGTTGTTTCACAGCGCTTTACATAAAAGTTATCATAGAATCTATTGTTGATCATGGTCAAAGAGGAGAGTTTTGAGACATTTTCGGAAGACATCCAGCGAAGGTGCTAATCGAATAAAACGTGGAAGCTCATTCCAGAGTCGAGGAGCACATGCATGGAAAGCATTGTCGCCAGCTTTGGTGTATGTTCGAGGAACGTGTAGCAGGGTGCTGTCAGTACACGAGCAAAGGCCAGGACGAGCAGATTGGTAGGTACGATGAGAGAATTGAGATACACTGGGGCTTTGTTTTGGATGCACTTGTAGACAACCGTCAGGATCTTGATTTATCTACATGGCTTATGCCGAAAGGGTGGGTAGCGTCGCGTCGCGTTGACTTGAACGCGACCATTCGTCCAAAGCCCCCCGGTTTGGCCGAAAGGGTGCGTTAACTAGTCTTCCTTATCAGTCATTTATAATAGAATTTAAGGAATATAAATTTTAGTCGTTTAAATTCAAATAATCACAATGGAAACAGATACAAAATTATATACAATGCGTCCCCCAAAAAACGAAACCGAGAGTTATCGATGTTTTATCATAACTTAATCACAATTATAATTGATAAATGACACATATTTGGAAAGCTTAGATCCTCTTCTTTCATTTGATGCAACTCATATAGTGCATATTTCACGCATGAGTGATTAAAATGAATTTGAAGAGAGGGAACCAAAAAGTCATTTGACGGACGGTATCTGCATTTCAAAGAGAAAATCACATTTCTAGAAAGTTGAGTTTCTGCCCTTTCATATGACACCTCAATCAGGAAAATGAGCAAGGAATGACAAAGTTCTGTTTGTTTAAAGTAGTGCTTGCATTTCCATAATTTTATCAAACGAATTCGTTTTCACTGGTTGCCTGCCGTAGCAACTAGCAGACTTGACAACAGACTTAACTCCGTTTCGCTGACAATCAGCTATGCATGAAGTCTTTCATCTACGGCTAAAGTCTTTTGTCCACGATATGCGCGTATCCTATTATAGAGGCCTCCATTGATAAATACCGTATAGGTGTCATGCGCAATGTTTATACAATTTAATTCCTGTGAACTTTCCTTTTCTTTGAATGGAATTGTATATGTGATTTAATTCACGTTTTTATTATTGTTATGTTCTTTTGGGTTAAAATTACAAAGCATGTTTACTTCTTTGCTGCTTTTTTGTTGTTGAGGGGGGGAGGGGGCGTTTTTTTTTTTTTTTTTTTTTTTTTTTTGGGGGGGGGGGGGGCAAAAATGCGTTTTGTCTTTCAAATGCCCTTGGAATTCAAAATTGTCATTTTGTTGGACTGTCAATGTGACATAGTACCTTTGAGAGGATTAGAGCTTGTTTGATAAGTTTGTATGAATGCGCCTATAATAATTACAATAATAATAACAATACTAATAGTAATACTTCAACTACAACTATTTAAAAAAAAAATGATAGTTAAAATAATAACAATAATATATTCGATTTTTAAGGCGCCGAATCAACTTGAAATCAAATACTCGGGGATAATGGTGAGACAAAAACACAAAAAGAGATCACATAAAAGTATCTGCATTATACACAAAGGGAAAAAAGTAAAATAGAACATACAGAAATGACAGAACAATTAATTATATGCCGAATTAAATAGATATGTTTTAAAGATCACTTTTAAATACTTTAACTTATCTTCTCTTATGAATCGCCTATTTAAAGTATGTGGCTTGTTACTGAAATATTTTTAAAAAAATGTATGTGTAGCACGATAAGGGTTAATACAAGAATATTGTTATAATAATGTTATTTAATTGTTGTGTTAATGAATGAACATAAGAATACAATTTCAGATATTCTCGCATTCCTAATTGTGTGTACGTGTTCATACGTGGCAATTAGGTTCATGACATACTATGTGTGTGTTATATATTCATCTTTTTTTTAATGGGGAACGCGAAACACTTTCTTTCTTAAAAGGGTGCCGTGGCTATATAACAAAGGTGAAAAACGCTGGTTAACATGGTATCGCCTCTATGATTTTTTCACCCCCAAACAAAAACTTTCACAAAGACTGCGCTATGGCTCAGTTGGAGAGCAGTGAACATAGGGTTCGAAACCAAATCGATGTCTATAGTAGTACCCTTTCATGAAGCATTTAATCCTTATTAATACCAAGTCCCTCGGTGAGCACTTAATGCCGCCGATCCCCTGGTTTCTTATTACAAGCTGTATCATTCAAGTAAACCATATCATTAAACCATCAGCCGCTACCATGAGTATGTAGAGAAATGAGTGTGTGGGGTATTGTGAATGAATATTGTAAAAGCGTGTTTACTGATCCACAAAACATAACTCTTATTTATATTTTAGCTACGAGGAAGCAAGTTTCCATACAATCAAAAATAACATTCAGAGAAATTGTACAAAATATTTTGGTTGCTTAGGCATTTCAGAGATGCTGATACATTTCGTCGCCATATCTATTATTAACACATCTACAAACTTTTTTTTCAGGAGGGATGAGCTACATTGCTTGAATGTGTAAAATAAAGCAATCGCTAAATGTTTATATAACAAGAGGGGAAATTTTGAAAGACAAAATAAGAAAGAGCAGAGCTTGTATTAAGAGAAAAACACAAGTTTCTTCACTCTAATATACCACAATCAATCTTTCTTTAAAATTGAGAAGAAGGTAGTACAAAAAACATTCAGTCACTTAGATACATGAAATATTGTTTTCTTACCTTTGGAATTCTTTATAGCATGCATTTAGTTGACACATTATACAGGCATTCAATTACGATTACGATTACGATTACGACCTTCTTCGGCTCATGGTATGGCTCTCTTTTTAAAATTAGGCCATTAGTGAAATTTCACCACAACAAATAACAAGTAAAGATGCATAGCACACTATTTAATAAACAAAGTTATTGTTTATGTTTGTGTAAAAAACCTATGCTTGCAGAGCTGGCTAGCAAGCACCGTAGCTCGCCTAAGCGGAGATCGTTCTTGATATAACATCACAAATCCTTTGGTCAATCATTCCGAGGAACTCTGAGAATTTTAAGCGGCGGGGTCCACCATTAGACGAGCAACTTGGAGAGGTTTTCAAATATTTGTACAAAATATAAGGAGGCGTTTATTTATGACACAATTGTTATTATTTTGCTTAAAAAAGGGCCTCGATACAAGACATAATAGCTTTAAATTTCCTAAGGCAGTGGACCTTTAGGTAATACAAAGTTTTGGTATGGGGTCATGAATTCGGTTCAAATGAACAAATTGGAATCATATGCGATCCTATAATATTCAGTGATCGTTGTCGCGGTTGAAATCGAGTCTAAAGTTATGAAATTGTAAATAATAAACTCTTTATGATGTATAGCTCCCTCTCAAGGTCAAGATATTAATTAAGCTATAAAACAACATTTCTTGACTAAAATCGACTGATTAGCTATTCCCGTTTATAAATTATATATCACAACTACATATTATGAGATTTTCATGGTCGCAGCTACCATTGTACTTCCGTAGGCGCTTTTTGAAATTTATCAAAATTTACCGGGAGCACCGGTAAATTTCTATATTCAATTTTTCTCGAAAGCAGAAGTGTTTTAGGGGCTACATTTTCTAATGATTATAATACATCCACAGGGGCATCCAAATATAGAAAAATTGTTAAGAATCACTATCCATCCTATTTTCAAAATTTCCCAAAACTTTGTATTACCTTTAAAGAATGGGTTAGTCGGAATCAAAATCTTGACTAGCTTGTGGTGGTACAACTTCGGCATCTGCGGCAAAAAAGAAGAAGAAAGAAACCAAACAAGATTTAAAAGCAGATCATGGAAACACCACCTTGAAATAGTACGGATATTATTAAAATAGTACGGCATTCAAGGAAAGTAGTCCTGAGTGGCACACCCTCCTAATTTTTATGAAATTTCATGGATAAAAGTACTTTGTCATGAAAATAACTTCGTTTAAATTTTAGAGCGAATGACCAAGTAGTATGGAAATTAGAAAGAAATGGATTTCTTTTATTTTTGTCTTGTTTAATTCGAATAGCATCAAACACTCTTCTTAACAAAGGAAACATACACTTTAAGTAAAATGGCAGTGATATTCTTTAATAGAAAGAACCAATTTGGATCCCAACATTAGCCAAAGAATAGATGGCACAATCTCACTTAAAAGGTATGATGTGAAAGAGGATGTCATTAACACCCGGGCACTTCTGCAAATATAATATTGCCCTAACAAATGTGTTTGAAGTAGAATATGGATGAAAGAATAAAAAATGTGGGTTTTATTCATACAACACAAAACCCTAAGTTAGTAAGTTTGTATTCTTTCTTATTTTTAGGGCAAATGTTTGAAGAAGAGTGCAGTGTTTTAATGGCATCCTCTTTCACATCATTATAAAATTGAAGTGAAGTGTGAAGCTCCCAATACTTGAGAGAGGCTTCAAAGTAAAAAAAAACAACAACACAAAGCTATATCGTTAGTTTCTTATACAAGAAACAAATCAATTGACTGTCTTTTTTTTTTGTGGCACCCTGCATTCAGAATTGTTTCCAAAAGAATACAGCTATAAGCAGTATTTCATGATTTGTTGTTGTTGAATAGTTTTGTTAGTGATCACAATGCAGTTTCTCAATATAATGAGGAAAAAGATACTTACATGATTACATCCGCTAGCAGCTATGTCATACACAAGCGTACATTAATCCAGTACATTTGTACTTTGTGTGCAGGGCACAACTATAACGAATACTAAAAAGTGCATTAGCTATCCTGTCTACATGTATAACTAAAGACAAAGTGAATAAAATGCCAAATGACAAACCCATACTTCTGAGTGTTGAAGTCAATGGGGTCGTTGGGGTCGACAGTGTTCTGGAGGTCGATGGGGTCGGGGTCGAGGTCGAAGGGGTCCTTGGTGCTGTTGATGCTGTTCTGGAGGATGTAGGGGTGGCTGGATCTGGACGGGTAGAGGATTTTGGAATTTGTTGTGAAGTTGACGATATGAAATGCAGGATTTAAGATTTTAATTTCAGAATTGTAGGGATTATAGGGGGGAAAGTATTGGGATTTGGGGAAGCTATATAGATTTGAATGTATTAAAAAATAACGTCAGAATTGAAAAATAAATCATTAGAATATTTCCCTTTGGTTCAAACTATAGCAATTTAATATGCTTGTGCATAAATAATAAAAACTGATTTGAAAATGAGAATAAAAATGCAGCAATAATCAAATTTTTGAATGAAAATACCAGAATTATGGGATCAGTGTCACCCCCGCCCCCGTAATAGTTTTTCCTATTTACTATTCGATCAAATTTTGGTTCTTGGCCAATTGCGACTTGAAATGATTGCAAATGCCAAAATGATGGTAATTCACACCAGCTACCTCTTTCACATCACACTCACAATCCACCAAATGTGTTGATAAAAAGTTCTGGCATATTTTGGCAGACTTGGCACACTCTCTTATAAGATTTCAGGAGGCTAGAAACATGCACAAGCGGGATATTGGATACGTTTCATTAAATTATTAAAGAAAGAAGACGATTCTTTGTACCGATTTTAACTCTTAATGAGCCCTAATTGTCTGAATCCAGTTTCCCCCTTTAGCGTGGAGTGCGGAAGCTTTGACGTTTCCTTAAATTTTTAGAGAAAGCAGACGATTCGTTGTACCGTTTTCGACTGTTAATCTTTGTCTGAATGAAGTTTCTCTCCCTCCCGCGCGAAGCGCGAAAGGTTCGCCGTTTCATTAAATTATTATAAAAAGAAGACGATTTGCTGCACCGTTCTCGACTGTTAATACTTGTTTGAATTCAGTTCCCCCCCCCCCTCCCGCGCAAACCGCGGGGCAGCTTTGACGTTTCATTAAATTATTAGAGAAACCAGACGATTCGTTGTACCGTTCGCGACTCTTAACCCTAATTTGTCTGAATTCAGTTTCCCTCCACCCGCGCGAAGCGCGGAAGCTTTGACGTTTCCTTAAATTATGAGAGAAAGCAAACGATTCGTTGTACTCTTCTCGACTCTTAATCCTTGTCTGAATTCAGTTTTCCCCTTTCCGCGCGAAGCGCGAAAAGCATAGACGTTTGATTTAATTATTATAGAAAGAAGACGATTCGTTGCACCGTTTTCGACTCTTATTAAGCCCTATTTATCTGTATTCAGTTCCCCCCTCTCGCGCGAAGCGCAGAAGTTTTGACGTTTCAATAAATTATTAGAGAAAGAAGACGATTCGTTGTACCGTTCTCGACTTGTCTAAATGAATTTTTTCCCCTCCCGCGCAAAGCGAGAATTTTTTTTTCGCTTTTCATCATAAAATAGAGAAAGAAGACGATTCGTTGTACCGTTCTCGACTCATATAAATGAAGTTTTCCTTCCCGCGCGAAGCGTGGAAGTTTTGGCGTTTCATCATAATATAGAGAAAGAAGAAGATTCGTCGTATCGTTGTTGACTCCTAATCCATGTTTGAATTTAGTTTCCCCGAAAATGTTAAACCTCTGATTTCTTTAGCTGATATTAGGGGAAAGTGAAACTTCGAGAAAATACAAGTATTGTAGTTGTAGTCACTCTCGAAGTCGTCACAGCGGATAAAAAGTCACAGTTCGTAGGTAAAAAAACTTGTCGGCCGACCGACAATATACATCTCACCGACTTCAAACTTCTGCATTGATATAGTACACGAGGATTGAGCAAGAATATCGACACAGCTGACCCGACACAGCAACATATTTACCCGTGTCTTTCTTGCTCCCTCGACGAGACGACTCCACCCAACAACCCCCTCCCTCTTTTACTCCCGATCCTCCTCTCTCAGGCTCTTACCTCCCCTCTCTCCTCTCTTTCAACCCCCGTTTCTTTTGTTTCTTCTTTTTTCCCTTTTCTTTCCTTTCTTTCTTTTCCTTTCTTTTCTCTCCTCCCTCTTTTTCTTTTATTTTCTTTCCTTCTCCTTTCTTTTCCTTTCTCTCCTTTCTTTTCCTTTCTTTCTTTTCTCTTCCTTTCTTTTTTCTTTTCTTTCCCTTTCCCTGTCTTTTTTCCCTCCTTCTTTTTTCTTTTTTCCCGACGGCAGCGCAATTTTACCGACAATATCCTGACAGGTGGGGGGGGGGGGGCTTTTGGTTGGCTATTCGACGTTGAGCTAACGTTGGCTCAATGTTGGTCCATCGTCTCCATTTTTACTGATGACTGGTGGCTATTAATTGGTTGGCTATTCGACGTTGGGCCAATGTGGGCTGAACGTATTGGAAGGAAATACACATGTGGTCCGAATAACTGAATATAACATTAATAAGTAGCGTGATGGAAAATAACTGTGAAAATGAATGTACGATAAAAGTAAGGCGAATGTAAGAGCCGCTACAAGCACTAACCACGGAGTAACGGAGTTATATCTTGCAATGCTTCTTCAGATGATGATCTAAGGTGAAGGATCTTTCCATGGAGTAGGTTAAGCAAAAGAACTACGACGCTAAATATATCTACACATCCGAGGAAAAGAAAAGCTGTGTCCATGGAACCAGTAAGGTCAAATATTCGTCCTGTAGAATCGAATACAAGAAAAATGAAATGTGAGAGACACGATCCGGCGTTGATGTTATATAACAGCACATTTTAAAATGTGACTTAAAGTGCCTGTTCAAAGAAAATCACAAATATGGCAATTAACGTATCACTAGAAACTAATATAACAGATGGCCATCATACAAGTTTTAGTTCAACGGGTGATGTATACAAATCCAAATAAAACAACCTCCATAGCATCTGGGATATGCGAGCGATTCGCCGGAAAAATAACGATGCTTTAATGCCGTCACAATATGAACCGATCCTGCCCAAGCAGACGACATCCCATAAAGAATGAACATATTGCAATGCTATTATTTCTCAAATTATGGTGAGTTTAGTGTATGTAAATGTGACGGAATTTTACACCATTCAAAAAGGGATATGACCCCCATTCTGATAACTAAATTATTTTGTTTATAAATACACAGGATAGGGGGTTAATGAACAATCAAAGAAACTACACTTTCAAATTTAAAAAACTCCGGAATGATAGCATGGACGTCATTTGTTCCCTCTTGAAACGCCGTACATACCGCGGTCTATGAAGCTGAAAATACAATGGCGTCTTATTTTGTTTACAACCGACGGATTCCTATATTTGTGTATCCTTGCATTTTTCATCAGAATAATACCATACACGGGGTTTAGAGTGAGGCAATAGATTAAACATTTAGCCTGATGGTAGTGAAGTAAGCGAAATAACTGAAGAGAAGACGACAAAACGGGCACTGAAAATGTGTGAGATGTCATGGGACATCGTCTGCTTGTGCACATCATGTTCAACATGTGACGTCACAAATCTCAGCAGCGATCGGAGAGCTTTTCAGGTGCTATGCCGGGGCTGTATTTAAGCGTTTTGTAATTGTTAATAATCATTACTTCGAACGTTTCCAAGCATTGAATTTTGATAGCCTTGTCCAATCAAAGTTTCACCTTTGCAATAATGACAATAAAGTGAGTTTTTAAAATCAATGAACCTTCTCTTTAAAGGTACTATGTCCCATTTGCAAGCCAACAAAAATGAAAAAGTTAAATTCCAACCGCATGTGAAGGACAATACTAATTTAGAACTTCCCTCGTAACGAAAGGGCTTGTAAACGACTTTTAGTAGGGAAGTAACGACCATTAGCTGTCGAATTGACTTAAGTGATTACAATCACCTAAGTAATAGTTTAATTTAGATCTATAGGACTAATGCCTTAACCACTTGACCAAGGAGACGGATTGAGTGGTTTAAACTATAGGCCTACTCTAGATACAAACTACGACAGACAGCCTATTCAAGCTCTTAGTAATTAATTTACACTTTTTTTGTTGACGGTGTCAGGGGAGTATTGAACAATGACAAGCCCCATACCTAGTAATTAGATCCTTGGTGGATTCAAGTATCAAAATTCGATTAAAATCTTTGCAGAAACTGCCAAAAAGGTTGGTTAGCAATGGGGAACTTTGATTTAAGGTACACAGCCATTCTTATTCTCTCATTTCCTAGCATACCTGTCAACCATCCACCTGTTATTTCACCGAGCCCGGAACAAATCATGGCGACAGGAAGAACCGTTGGCGAAAAAGATGACGGAACTACGTCTAGCACCGTGGTATTCTTGACGATCGTCTTCGCTCCAAATGCTAGACCATTGAGGGCAGCAAAGACGCATAGCGTCGAGAAACGAGACGCTATCCCATTCAAACAAAGCGGTAACGCACCAATGATACCGAAAAGTATGAATAAATTAATTGAAGCAAAAATATCTTTATTTAGACAGTTCAAGAGTGCTGGCATAATGCGTCCTATGATGTTTCCTATTCCACCAAGAAGAGAGAGAAACACAGCAATTGATTCATCAAAGCCTTTTGCTTCTGCATTCGAAATAACGAAGACGGTCCAACCAACATACGATATCCCATGGAGATACGCAGCTAGTAATGCGTAAATGATTATAGGATATTCACTGAAGACACCAAGACCCGCTCCTTGACGAGCAGCCCTAAACAGTTCCACAGTCCTGCGGGAACACCGAAATGGCAATGAATCGCTTTGTGGAGCATGGTGTTGCACTCTGTTGCCATTTCCCACACGTTGTAGATCGCTCGTTGAAGAATCTTGCTCGTACGAGGCATCACGATTCTGAGGGGTTTCTTGGAGATCACTTCGAGAAGGTGGCGATTCACTTTGCAATATGGCTTTTTCAAACAATGCCCCAGATACAACCACGTGTAGGTTTATTGCCCCGAGGATGAGGAGAGCACCTCGCCAAGTGTAGGCCTCCAGGAGTTTCTGGGTGAGCAGAGGTAACATCATCATTCCCACCCCGCCACCCAATGAGCCGACTGAGAAAGGCAACATGTATCTGTCCCCAAAGGCATAAATCACTGACACCATGGCCGGGAAGACGGCCATTGATAATCCAAGCCCTGCATAAAAAGGATGTTATCGTCAATCACTCGTAGCCTTTGCACACGAGGCGTCGCACAATGTTCAAGGGAGGAACCAAAGAGCGCCAAAAGTCATTTTTGGTGATTTACTTATATTTCCTGATCCGAACACGATTTCAATGGACAGTAAAATAGGTATTGAATTGCCCTTTTGATAATTTCTTGTAGGTTTTAATATGTGATCTTTTTCCTCATTTATTTATCAATTTCAATCATTCAAAAAGGATGGCCCCTTTCAATACAAATTTTTTTTTTCTTCAATTGGATCCTTTACAAAGGTACATGAACATATTCATAAAGAGGTAAATCAAATTTAAAAAACAAGATGTAAACACACATACAAACAATAACAGGGTAATAATATACAAAATAACAACACAATTAGGAAGTTAAGGTGTAATTATATAATATCATATTATATTATATAATATGAAAACAAATAATGAAAGTATGTATACCAACAAAATGGCTGAATCGTTAGCTCAAACCTAAAGAAATTGATACAAATATAAAAATGATACATCTGGTTGAATTAATTTCAGAATATCAAATTCCTTGTTCCGTCTTTGGAATTTTATTTAGTCCGCGTTTAAATTTCACCAAATCCCCTGAAAATCTCATTTCAAGTTGCAATTCGTTTCACATATTAACTGCCGCATTCTTTTGTTTAAAGCAAAATCGTTTTTATTTAGCTTAGAAAGAATCTCTTACCTGAGAAGAAAAGACAGACTGCAAAGTAAATAGGTTTTGTAACTTCAGAGCAAATCATAAGGCCTAGAGAGCCAATCAAGCCACCAAGCATAGATAGGGAGCGAGGGGAATACCGATCAAGAAGCGTCTTTACAACAATACCTGTACTAGAGATAAAAAAAACATTGCTCCATTCTATCCAATACGATAACACTGGATGCCTGGCGAATTTCCTTTTAATACTACAAATGCTATTGTTGGTTAAGATTTTGTTGCAATAGTTTGAGAATGGATGCCATTCATTATCCTCAAATGACAAATCCTTGTTTTATTTTTGGCTGGTCTACTAGTAGCTGGATAGCGCATATCACATTATGATATAACATCCCTATGCGCTTCCAAAGAAGTTTCGATGTTATATACCCCCCGGCTTTAGCTATTATATGCCAGCCATAATCAGCGCAAAGTGCTTTTCAAGTAACACATCCTGTCAGGTGACCATTTAGTACCTGGGTGGAGAGTGACAAATGTGGATTTATGTCTTGGCAAAAGGCGTGAGTGCCGGGCTGGGATTCGAACCCTCAACCCTTGGATTGAGAGTCAAGTGAACGTTTACCGCTATAATATACCACCACACCTCTAGCCTAATTGTCCACCCTTTAGAATAATATGAATTTTCTTAGGTTCGAAATTCCACCCATGGCAGGGAAATTTAAGCCACTGCCCGATGGGAACCAGATATTTCCGGTATTAAACCTATGGAAATGAGAGACACCAGTATCCATTGGGTAAGCTATATGGCGTGAGAGAGAGAATGTGTAACACGCACACACGTACGCAATCAAAGGCTCCTACCAGTTTCCTCCACATACAATGAAAATG
This sequence comes from Strongylocentrotus droebachiensis, assembly GCA_035222895.1. Taxonomy (NCBI): domain Eukaryota; kingdom Metazoa; phylum Echinodermata; class Echinoidea; order Camarodonta; family Strongylocentrotidae; genus Strongylocentrotus; species Strongylocentrotus droebachiensis. The sequence continues at coordinate 1,124 of JAVYIG010011872.1, read as the reverse complement.
CGCATGTCACAACTATCTATCTCAATACGCTATGGATTAAGATATTTAAGACAATTGAATCAATCAAATTATGTCTGTTAATTACCTGACATAATGATGACTGCATGGTACATTCCAATGTTCATCCCTATTCTTCCTGTGGTGGATTCGAGGTCTCTGACAATATGACTAAGAAGGACAGCGAAAGACTTCATCGTCCCTACCTCCAGAAATTGTACCAACCAAGCACCAAGAACGATAAGGAATTTGTTTGCCATCTTTTCCTTCAATCCGTCTCTTTGCCTCTTCGACTGAACCGAAGCTTAATCCGAAGCAGTATGGTTGCCGAGCTGGGCTGAAACCACAACCTGCATGTCTGCTGTGATCTACACTGACTTCAAAAAAAGCATTCGATCGCGTGAGCCATACAGTTGCTATCAGTGGCGGATCCAGGGGAGGCCCTCCCCCCCCCCCCCACCTGAGGAAAAAAGATGGGCCCCCTCCCCCTGGCGCTCAAGGAGGGGGGGGGGGGAGGAGGGGTGGGATGTTTCAAATTTTTGAGGGCCAAATAAAAAAAAATAGTGCTCACTACCCCCCCCCCCCCCCCCAAAACCAATGAGAAAGCTTGTTGTATTGTGTGGATAAAGCTGAATTCCCGCCGTTCTTTTATTTGCTGGCCGAGCATTGCTTTTTCGTTTACAAAGTTGGTGGGAGGAGGGGCGTTAATGGGATATAAGGGAGTGGGATAAAATAGTATAACAGGAGGGGCTGCTGTGGTTAGAGGGGGGGGGGGGGGGCGTTAATGGGATATTAAAGGAGTGTACATTACATACTTTGATTTAAAAGGTTTTATTAATTATGAACATGGGCAGGATCGTTTGAGAGTGATGAAAAGGGGATGGGCTTAGTGATGTAGCGAATGGTTTATGGTTTAGTGTAGGGGTGGGGGGTTGGTGGGGTGAGGGGGTTTAGGGGGGGAAAGGAGTATATATCATACCTACTTCGTTTTAAGGTTTTTTAAATTTAATTATGAACACTAGATAGGATTGTTTGAGGGTGATGAGAAGATGAGGGAGGGCATGGTCATGTAGCCTTGATGGTCAGAGGCTACCGGGGGTTTGGGGGTGGCTGAGAGGGGCGTTAAT